>ML361897.1:0-14016 GCA_005239505.1 Nicotiana paniculata | reverse complement strand
CATTCTCTATTGTCATCTTTTCCCCCTTATCTCCTGAAAATGAAGAACTTTAGCAAACATTCGCTCAAACAGAAAAACAATAAATACCAACCACCTCTTCTATAGAAGCAACACCAGCCATTCACCAACACAAAACCAACCCTTCACTGACAGATATTCACCACCGCAGACCAATATAGACAAACCTCACTCCCTCAGTGAGAATGAAACACCAACAGGCTCCCCTCCCACCCCCCTTCTTCCGGAAACCCAGCACCTACTGCCAAATTAACAGCAACATTGTCCTTGCTGAGGGGTTCTACTACATGATATGTGATTATTTGCTGATCTTTTTCCAAACAACAGAGTTGGCGGTCCAATCTTGAGAAAGAGAGACCATTCTATGAAGACTTAGCTCATTCCCTTTCAGTTTTGGTCTTCGTGAGGAGAAAATTGATGAATAATACGTGATGCCCGATTAAGATTACAAAGGGCGGGTAAACCAAGTTGACAAAATTAGGGAGAAAGTATAAGGACAGAGAGAAAATAAGGGAGGATAATAGAGGTTTCTCTTTCACAGATGTGCTGGGATTTTGGTGGGTGAAATTGTTTGGGCATTATGGGACCAGAGTCCACTTTCACATCATAAGTTCCTCAAACAAGTTTCCTAGTTATATCTCACACATGACAATTTCTCGGTCAGCCTAAAGGAAGCAACAACTGGAAGACCAATGCTTCACCTGAATATTTTAGGATACTAGAGACGTGGAATAGAGCTAAGGAAAGTATCAACGCAACGCAAAGATTTGATAAGTAACACATGCTCTAGAGGAGGTGGTTAACTTGGACTAGATAAAAAGCCATCTAATATAGTTCCCTCTCCGGTGACTAAGACTGTGGCGTTTGCACGTTTGTATGAAGCTAAGTTGCTCCGACATGGCAGTTTAGGTGCATGGTTGTGGGTATGGGATCCGTACCGGATCTGGTCAAAAATTTTGGGTGCTTTGACCATCAAGGACGAAAATATTCGAGACGAGATAAAATTTGATTCACGAAATCAAAACCAAAGCTAGGGTAAATTTGAAGAAAATAGCATATTTTATCTAGGAAATCAATCATTTACTTATTTACAACTTAAAAATAAAAAAGAAATCCATACTTTACATACTATACGTAAGTATTCTACAAAATTTCTCATAATTTAGAGATATTTTTATTTTTTTGAATTACTTTTAGCCGGATCCCCTCACCCGCATCCGTACTAGGATCCATATCCTCGAATCTTAGAATTTACATCTCGAAAGATCCGACCTCTAGATCCACACCCATGTCGGATACTCACACCCATGTCCGAGCAACTTAGGTATGAAGAGCTTGGGGAGAGGCGCGGAGATAACAAACTGTACAGGCTGGCCAAAGTGAGAGAAAGGAAGGCACGTGATCTGGATCAAGTGAAGTGCATAAAAGACGAGGAGGGTAGAGTGTTGATGGATGAGGCACATATTAGGCGGAGGTGTTAGTCATACTTCCATAAACTCTTGAATGATGAGGGGATAGGGATATTGTGTTGGGTGATCTGGGGCACTCCGGGAGTCAAAAGGACTTCGGATACTGTAGGCACATAAGTGTGGGGGAGGTCGAGGGGCGATGCGTAGGATGAGCAGAGGTATAGTGACCGGGCCAAACGAGATCCTGATAGAATTCTGGAAGAGCGCGGGTAAGGCAGGCTTGGAATGGCTCTCTAGGTTGTTCAACGTCATTTTTAGGACGAAAATGATGCCTGAGGAATGGAGGTGGAGTACGATGATTCTGTTGTACAAGAACAAGGGTGAAATCCAGAATTGCAATAACTATAGGGGTATCAGGCTGGATGAAAGTTCTGGAAAGGGTTGGAATAGAGGATGAGGAGGAGCGTGTCTATTTCCGAGAATAGGTTTGGTTTCATGTCGGATCGTTCGACTACAGAAGATATTCATCTAGTGAGGAGATTGATGGAGCAGTATAGAACAATGAAGGACTTGCAAATGGTGTTCATTGACCTAGAGAAAGCATACGACAAAGTCTCGAGAGAGGTTCTATGGAGATGTTTAGACGCTAACGATGTGCTTGTAGCCTACATTATAGTGATTAAGAACATGTTAGATGGAGCTAAGACAAGGGTGAGGACAACGACAGGAGATTCAGAACACTTTCTGGTTGTGATGGGGTTACATCAGAGATCATCCCTTAGCCCGTTTTTGTTTTCCTTGGCGATGGACGCATTAACGTGATACATTCATGGGGAGGTGCCATGGTGTATGTTATTTGCAGATGATATAGTTCTGATTGACGAGACACGAGGACGTGTGGACGACATACTAGAGGTTCGGAGATAGACTTTTGAGTCTAAAGTTTTCAAGCTGAGCAAGACCAAGACGGAGTATTTGGAGTGCAAATGCAGCGACGTTACCTAGGAAGCGGACATGGGTGTGAGGCTTGATACACAAGTCATCCCTAGGAGAGACATTTTTAAGCACCTTGGATCTATACACAAGGTAATAGGGAGATTGATGAGGATGCAACGCATTGTATCGGAGCATGTTGGATGAAGTGGAGGCTCGCTTCCCGTGTCTTGTGTGATAAGAATGTGCCATTGAAACTTAAAAGGTAAGTTCTACAAGGTTGTAGTTAGACCTACTATGTTATATGGAGCAGAGTATTGGCTTGTCAAGAACTCTCACGTCCAGAAGACGAAAGTAGCTAAGATGAGGATGTTAAGGTGGATGTGTGGGCACACCGGGCTAGATAAGATTAGGAATGAAGTTATTTGGGATAAGGTGGGAGTAGCCCCTGTGGAGGATAAGATGTGGGAGGGGAGGTCAAATGGTTTGGACATTTTAAAAGGAGAAGTATAGAAGCCCCAGTTAGAATGTGTGAGAGGTTAGCCCTAGTGGGTATCACGGGGTTAGAGGTAGGCCTAAGAAGTCCTGGAGAGAGGCAACTGGGACATAGGGCAGCTGGAGCTGACTGAGGACATGGCCTAGATAGGAGGGTGTGAAGGTCGAAGATTAGAGTCGAAGGCTAGTAGGTAGTCGAGCGCTTCTCTTTGTCTTACACAGTTTGCTAGTATTAGTGTTAGTATGATGTCTTTTTATTCATAGATGCCATTACTACGTTTTTTACTTCGGTCTTTTTTATCTTGTTGTTGTTCCCTTTTCTATCTACATTTTTTTTTTTCAGCCGAGGGTCTATTGGAAATAGCCTCTTTTCCCTACCAGGGTAGGTAGTAGTAAAGTTGTGTACATCTTACCCTTCCCAGACCCTACTTGTGCGAAATCACTGGGTTTGTTGTTGTTGTAATATAGTTCCCTCACCCGGTGACTTCAGATTGTTGCTTGTTATAGGAATCAAGTAGTTTGACTCATTATCAGTTTTTTTCTTAGTTAATGAATTCAACCATCACAGCATGACATTTCTTTAAGGTGTGTCAGAACAAAGTAGAAGATGCATCAACATGATCAAAAACTCACAAATTGTAGTCAATTGATTACTAATCATCAATGATAACAAGGCCAATCTAAAAAGCGTGTAGCAAAAGTCTGTAAAGACTAGAATAGGATCCAAGTATAGGTAAAGATCGCAGTGGGAGAACTAATAATAGCCTCATCAGCAATAGGCACAAATGCCAAAATGCTTATAGACCAGAAATCTTACCAGATATTCCTTTTTCTTCATCACTATCTCCATAGTTGTGGTGGTCATTCCTATCGTCCTGCTTAGACATAGCAGAATCCCGTTGTGGTGGAGTGGTACTAACACCAGTTACAGATTGCTGATAAAAAACACCTCCAGCAATAGTAAACAACAAGCACATCAAACCAAATGGACTAGCATGCTTATCCCAAATGAGAACATTAATGGCAACTGTCAAGAACTTATTCACCACCCCGGTTACTGTAAAAGCAGTAGCAGAGATTGCTTTCCTTGCAGCAAATCCAAAGAAACTGATGAGCAGTCCAAACACACAGGATAATGAGACTGCAATGACGGCAACAGGGTTAAACAATGTCCCTCCATTTGATCCCATAGCAATGAACACATCAACATACTCCCCAGTAATAATCCAAAATAAAGGAGCCATCATCAATGACAACAAATTGTTGTAGAACACAAAGCCCCAAGTATTCAGCCCGAGATTTGTTACCATATGCTTAATATAGACCATCTCAGTTGTAATGGTTACCAAGTATGCAAACGCCCAAGAATAAGCAGTCAGAGTAAAACCTGAATCTGTAGCAACATACCCAACAGCACCTCCCAAAATGACCACCAAAGATAGAAACGTCAACTTTGAAGGGCATGGTTGCTCTCTAAAAGCTGTATCAGCAATAGCAACAAGCAGAGGCGTACAGGATCTAAAGACAATGAAAGTATCCACGTTGGCATGGCGCAAAAGATTGGTGTTGGTGAATATTGCCAGGTAAAAAACAAGGGCAGCAGGCAAGAATTTCTTGGCATTCTCCAACGTGAACGGATCATGATGCAACAGCCCAAATTTTCCTAAAACCCAAACCCCTAAAGCTGAAGTTAGGTATTGCAATGCAGTAAGAAGACCTGGGTAGTTGAAGTTGGTTATAGCAAACTTGTTAATCACAGCAAGCAAGCTGGAACAGAGAGCATATCCAACCACAAGACTGCTGGTAGCATAATATTGCTTTGACGCATCAAATCTGATTGCAGACATTGTATTCACAATAGCTGTTAAAAGGGTTTTGTTTATTCTCGCTTGATTTAAAACTGGACCTCAATACAGTGCTTGCATATAAGCAATAGAATAAACGCCCAAAGAGATAAAAGTTGAGCTGGAAATGCAAATCGTTGTGAGGGATAATTCGTTTCAAGAATTCAAGCAATAACACATTAATGTGAGGCCTTAAACAGAAGTGACAGTATTTATCAAAATGAGATTTTTATGCACTAAAACATGACAATTTAAGAAAGGACAAACCATAAAAGGAAGTACAAATTAGTGGTACAATTGGGGACCGAAATCGATGAATCTTGAAATGAAATCTATTAATAAAGTTAGATATGAATAAAAGAAAAGATCTAAAAACCGAAACCCAATTCAAGATGGAACAATGAACCTAATCAATAAACTAAAAAGGGACAGAAACTAAATGTGAATAGAGATCTCTCATATTAGAAGGGAAAAAAAGGAACCTGTTTTGCTCCACGTGAATTATCTGAAAAACACTGAGCACAACTTTCAATTAAAAGACGGATAAAGCTGAAAATGAGAAGGGCAAGAAGAGAAGAACGGGTCCCAGAATAGGGCAGAGAGGTGTAGATTTTGGAGTTGGAGTAGTACCGTACAGTATCAATCTGAATCGGGATTATTGGAGGAAAATAAAGAACAAAATTGATTTAACTACTTTATATGATAGACCATGTTTTACATGGTTGTCCTTTTTCCCACTTACACAATTCTCACTGCAAATTTTGGTGCATTGAGTGTGTTCACAAATTAATTGGATCATCTATCTAGTACTAGTACACGCATCAAAATAGGTTAGCACGAGCATAACTTCGCACTTACTATTATTCTTTAGAGAAAATGCATAAAGTCCCATTAAATTTGTCCTGGAAATTATTTACGCACTTAAACTCTAACACGATATTCTACTATTGTTAAAATAATTATATTTATTTACTCGCTTCTAAACTCGGGCCAGCCGCGCGTCTTAGACAACACAATTGAGTGTGTCTCTCTTTCAATCGTTAAAAAAACCAAAAAATAAATAAATAAATAAATAAATAAATAAATTTTTAACTTCAATATAACCCCCCACCAATGGTAAAATCTATTTTTCCCCAATATTTACCAAACTCAATTGAAGAACCCTAATTTCTTCTTCATCTTAATTCTGCCGAAATTGCATCAAATTGCCCTTTAAAATTTTGATCTTTGAAAGCAAAGGTTTATCTTTCTCCTCCTTAAGAACCCTAATTTTTTTCTTTTATTATTGTTATATCTTTCTCCAAAAATCCAATTTCTCTCGGTTAAACATTGTAATATGGTTGATATTTCTAATTTTTTTCGTTGGCAAATTATCTTATTTTGGTATTGTCTGCTTGTGTTTTAGTTGTTGCAATGCCTTCTTTTTTGAACGTTAACGAAGCATATATATATTAATACTAGTAAACCGAGAAAGTCTTACTTAAAATTACTTAGTCCCTAAGGACATTTCTACTGTTTATAGCTATTAGGTTATTACAAACAGAGGTACTTAAGAATTTTGTTCCAAAACAAACACCATCCTTGTCCTTTTTCAAAACAGCTTCAACAAACAATAGTGAACGAGCATGGTAGATACTTCTTTTTGGCTTGAAGTGGTTGATAGCTTCCTTAGCTAGATGATGAGCTACTGCATTGCCCTCCCTGAAGTTATGGTTGATTGTTGATATCTTCAACTGACCCATTAATAACCTGCAGTTGAGTAAAGTATTATTAGTAAGGGCATTATCCTCATTGAGCATTTTAATCATTTCTGAAGAGCCTGTTTCAATTTTCATCGTTGGAAAAGACATCTCCAATGCAACTTTGAGACCTTGCTCCAGTGCTAGTAATTCTGCATGTAATGGAGATGTTGCATAACAAGATTTATGGAATCCCACTATCCAGTCACCATTGTTATTACGAAAAGCTCCTTCTAAACCTGCGCGCAAGTTAGTCTTTGAAAAGGCACCATCAATATTTAGTTTGATAGTATTTTGAGAGGGTTTTAGCCGGTGAATGGATATTCTTATTTTAGATTGTTGTAGGGAGTTTCTTTTAATAAAAAAATTATACTCCCAAGATTGGTTAAGGACTAGGTTGACACTAAGATCTTGGTCAAAATTATTGACATTGTTATTATTCCTATTTTTTCAAAGGTTCTAAATGGCAAAAGGAAAAATATTAACCCATTGACCTTGTTGGCTACTATTATGCAATTGACAATTTTTAAAGGAGATTAGTCAGTGGGTGATGTTGCTATCATATTTTAAGGTTAAACCAATGTCCTTCCAAAAATCGGGTAGCTATAAAACATTCGATAAAAACACGGATGACATCCTCAAGCCCTTCTTACAGACAAGACAAAAGGCATCAATATTGATTCCTATATAGTGGAGAAATGCCCTATAAGGAATTTTGTTATGCAAGCATTTCCAAAGAAAGAATTTGATTTTATTAGGGCATTGGAGCTCCCAAATCTAGTTAAAATCAAGCTTCTTTAAAGGGTCAGTCGAATATTTTTTTTCAAGGAGTTTGTAACAAAATTTAGTGGTGAATGAACCACTACTACTCACTTCCCGAGTTGTATAGTCCTTACCTTTGAGATAGGTAGGAATAGGAGTGGCCTTAATTTTATCAATGAGGACATTAGGGAGATCAAAAGAGATTCTTGATGATGCACAGCTGAATTACACCACCACTGAGAAGGAGTTGTTAGCTGTTGTGTGGGCCTTTGAAAAATTTCGGGCATACTTGGTGGGAACAAAAGTCAAAGTCCACAACGATCATGCAGCAATCAGGTATCTACCTCATGTCGGGTCCCTAGCAGGAACGCTTATCTGCATCATGTGCATTTGACTTAGGGGACTCAACACAGGGGTTGGGTCCGTCTAGGACAGGTGTACCCGAAATGAAAGACTACCCTGATGCATCTTACTTTTTACATATGCATTTATTTGTTTCAGCTTGTGTATTGACCGGCTAAATAAAATAAAAAACGAACAGAAAAACCAAGAGTGAGGTAGGATAGAAAATTCACCCTGTTTTGAAAAATCCCCAT
Source organism: Nicotiana paniculata (assembly GCA_005239505.1). Classification (NCBI taxonomy): domain Eukaryota; kingdom Viridiplantae; phylum Streptophyta; class Magnoliopsida; order Solanales; family Solanaceae; genus Nicotiana; species Nicotiana paniculata. The sequence continues at coordinate 6,220 of ML361897.1, read as the reverse complement.
TTATCCCAACTCTGAAACAAAATGAGTAGGTGTATATTTTAATCAGTCAGGATTTTTCCGAACTACGCATTGTTTGATTCTCACAGATGTGGGATACGTGGGATATAGCCCTAAATAATAGCTTGATCGCCCAAGTGGGGCGCCGGAAGGACGTTTTTGAAAAAATGGCTGCCTGTGGTTTGTCTTTAAATTTCGACCCAATTCGTAAACACAGCCTTAAAAAACTTCCTACCCGAAGTATTAAAGGTACGTATTCGCAAAGATGGTCCATTTTTCTTTATTACAAAACCCTTTGCAAAAATAACACTTTTCAAAATTTTTTGTGGTTTTAATCAAAAAATGAATGTGCAATATGAATACAGTTGAAAACATCCCCTTCAGGGAAGTCGAGGAAATCTCTCTAGGACTCCATATGTGGTGGAACGACTTGGGGGAAGCCAGTAGAAAGTCTGTTATGAAAGCTTTAGGGGGACTTACTGGTCTTTTAAAAATCAACCCGAGGTTGGATATCGTCGAGGCTCTAGTACCGTTTTGGGATCCCGCCCACAAACGTGTTCCACTTTTCAGACTTTGAATGGACGCCCACGCTAGAGGAAATAGCAGGGTATGCTGGTCTCAATGACAATCTTAGAAGTCGGTACCCAGTGGCACCCAGGGCAGTGACTCCACATAAGTTTTGGATCTGTTGAACATTAGTCGGGGCGTCCAAGGCCCACACCTATCCGAAGGTTTCTTCACTTTCTATTTTCTTTACAGACGTTATGGAGATCCCCATGGTTATGAGGCTAACAATACTGGTCTAACTCACAAAGATCAGGCTAAATGAGAAGCCGCACCACGAAGAAGTGAAATGAAAATTCGCCCCAAACTGGAAAGGTCCATACATCATAAGGAAATTGCTACCAAAAGGAGCGTTATACCTGGGGAACATCGAAGGAAATGACCCCGAAACGGCTGTCAATGCAGATGCCGTCAAAAGGTACTATGTTTGATCCTCTATATATTTTCAAATGTTCTTCGGTTGGGATGACGAAGGCTTTCATTCTCGCTACCCAAACAGCATTAACCCTTTTGCAAACCCTTTGATCTGGTTACTCTTCTTTGATTACCCTCTTTGGAACCTGAAAGTGTTAATGAAAAAAAAATAAAAATAAAAATAAAAATAAAAGAATCCCTGAACTACGTTCGACTTGATTCCGAAAGGATACGTAGGCAGCCTCTCTCTAGGGTTCAGTCACACCAAAATAAAAATCCACATTTCCCCAAGAGTTTAAGTTGGGGCAAGTTTTAAGATTCGGCAATGTGTCGCCTGAAAGGTTCCAAAGCTGTAGCTCAATCCAAGTTCTCTCTGCCCAAAACCCTGTTCAAGTCCTTCCGATCGATCGGCCAAAGATGTCTAAAGTTGGAGGATGCATATGTTTGAAGCCGATACAAGCAATGAGAGAAATTAAAAATGAGAGAGTCTTATTGGTGAAAACCCACACGGGCACTGTAAGGCGACAGTGAGCAGAGAAATTGAAAATGAGAGAGTCTTATTGGTGAAAACCCACACGGGCACTGTAAGGCGACAGTGAGCAGAGAAATTGAAAATGAGAGAGTCTTGTTAGTGAAAATTCGCAAAGATCACTACAAGACGACGATAAGAAGATAAATGAGAGAGGTTAGTCGGTGGAAACCCGCAAAGGGCGCCACTAATCGAAAATGATAATGGATCACTAATATGAACACAGTTTGGGGCAAGGTTTCTCAATCTCGAGGTATTAGTTGTGATGGATTTCTGAGAGTCGGACGGTTTACAAGGATCAGGCATCCAGTCCAAAGGGCATGCCATGTTCATTGAAGTCCGCATGCACTCCAGATAAGTCCTTCTTTCCTTTCCCAGAAAGGGATACCTCCCGTTTAAATTAATTATCCATTCTATCATTTATTGTTTTTCAATCCTTTTCGGTCTAACTCTATTCCTGAAATAAGACAAAGAAAGGATGGCAAGACTGATTTACAGGGATCTCATTTGACACGGGCTGATATGCAAAAAGCACCCAGCCTCGTCAGGGGCATCGAGTCGATCCCGACTGACCGAAGCGGCTGATACTTCAAACTCAAAGCCGTGAAAGGAGGAAATAGAATTGAAGTGCCTATAAAGGCGATTGAAGTCGAAAGGTTGAGCCCCGCGTGTCTAACCATCTTGGCAAGGTTTGAAAAGCCGAAATATTCCAAATGACCTAAAGTTACAGTTGGAAGAAAAGTCAGGAATGAAAATCCAATAAAGGCGAAATAAAGTTGGAAAGGTTAAGCCCCACACGACTAACCGTCGCAGCAGAATTTGAGGGGCCAAAACTCTTCCCCGATACTCTGGAAATCCAAAAGAAAAAGTAAGTGAAAAGCCTACAAAGGCAAAATAAAATGTTGGGTCCCACGTGACCGATCGCCATGGTGAAATCTGGAAAGCCAAGGCCCCCGGGATTAGAGATGAAACCCAACCCCCAGCAAGCAAACAAGCAAGCAAGTGGTTGAGATCTTCATCAATAGAACTGAGATCAAGAAATTGAAAATCAAGGCCGCATAACCAACCACCGTTTCAAACTAACAAATTGTTCTTTGTTTGAAAATAGGAAACAAGTGCAAAAGCTATCATGCAAAAAGCAGGTGCAATCAAAAGGAATTGCGCAAGAGCTAGAAGGAGCTCTGCAGCATTGACTCCAAAGAAAGGGAAGTTTCCTCCAAAAAATCTTTTCCCGCATATATAAAAAAAAAGAAAAAAAAAAGAAAAAGAAGAAATGAAGTTGAATATGATGCAACCCTAAAGTAGCATAGGGTCCTCAACCCCTAGCCAAACATTTTCCAACCAAGGATATCCCAGTCCTCAGTTGATGCCAACATAGGGTCCCTCACCCAAGCAGGCACCGGCATAACCTGGTGATCTCTTCTTTTTCTGACAACAGCATAACCTGTTGATCACTCCCTTTTCCCCAGGCAACAACATAACCTGTTGACCTTCCCAGACACCGGCATAACCTGGTGATCTCCCTAACAACAACATAACCTGTTGATCATTTCCAGACACTGGCATAACCCAGTGATCTCTTCCCCAGGAAATGGAATAACCTGTTGACCTTTCCAGACACCGGCATAACCTGGTGATCTCTTCTTTTTCCGACAACAACATAACCTGTTGATCGTCTTCAGACACTGGCATAACCCCAGTGATCTCTTTTCCCCAGGAAACAGCATAACCTGTTGATCTCTCCAGACACCGGCATAACCTGGTGATCTTCCTGACAACAACATAACCTGTTGATCATCTTCAGACACTGGCATAACCCAGTGATCTCTTTTTCAGGCAACAGCATGACCTGTTGACCTTTCCAGACACCAGCAACCGGTGATCAATTCTTCTCCAGACACTGGCATAACCCCAGTGATCTCTTTTCCCCAGGCAACATCATAACCTATTGACCTCTCCAGACACTAGCATAACCTGGTGATCTTCCTAACAACAAAATCAGACCTGTTGATTATCTTCAGACACTGGCATAACCCAGTGATCTCTTTTTCAGGCAACAACATGACCTGTTGACCTTTCCAGACACCAGCATAACCTGGTGATCTTTTCTTCTTCATACATTGGCATAACCCAGTGATCTCTTTCCCCATGCAACAGCATAGCCTGTTGACCTTCCCAGACACCGGCATAACCTGGTGATCTTTTCTTGATGACAGCATAACTTGTCGATCTTTTCCAACATAGGGTCTCCAATCCCTAGTTGATTTCACCTTTTAGGCATAGGGTATCCACCAGCAGAAAATTTCATTCGTTTGTTTTGATTTTGATGCAGATTACGTTTCTAGAACATTGGAACTCGAGACGACCAAAAGAAGAAGTTTCGATCCAAAATAACAAAACAAAAAGAAGAAAGAGAAGATTGAATCCAAAAGTGCATAGACGGGGAAGATGTGGACTATTCAGGACGAGATTGAAGTCATCCGTCCAGTATATCCCACTTTGATCTGAGGAACGATAAGACAAAACCAGCATCTGTGATTAACAAACACCAGGATCCAGGTCAGAGCCAGCAAAAGATCAAGACTCAAGACCAAGTCCTAGATAGGAATCTTGTAATTTAGCAGCTAATAGGTTTTAGTTAGTCCTTCGTTTTGTACTTGGGTGTAATAAGCAGGTCAGCAGCAGTAACAGCAGCAACCGCAGTGAAACCACAGTTACTCGGTAGTCCCAGCTACCAAAACTTCTAGAACTACACTGACCTGATTCCTTTATAGCCAAGGATACGTAGGCAACCTTGAAGCAGGGTTCGGTCAAACTTTTCAAAAACGCTTCACATGGAGTATGCAAACGGGTAAAAGTCGTTTATGACTGCTCACTTTGTCTTTACTCGAAAACTCTTTGCGTTTCCGGGAAAAGAGGGGAAGCTGTGAGCATGTGATTTTTCACCTACTAAATACTTCTAAAAAATTCGATAAATAAATTAATTTCATAGATTTTTGTTGAATTTCAGTGTTTATTTGTGAATTATTTGCATTGCATGGGCATAGTTCATATTTTAAAATTTTATAAAGTGATAAATAACAATAAAACATTTTAAAACTTTCATTATTTGACATAATTGGGTTTTTGATAATTAGTTGCATAATTTAATCATTTTTTCTAAGAAAATTACGAAATTGGTTCTTTAAATAATTATGGGTACTAAACTAATGGTTTTACTTTAGTTAACTCATTAATTAACATATAATTAAATGAAATTAGTTTAAGACTAATTAGTACATTATTAGAGTTTATTTAGGTGATTAATTAACCTAAGTATTAAAAAGGAGACTAAAATCGGACCTGGGCCAGATTACCCAGGCCCAATCTGCCTCTACACCTACCCAGCCCAATGAATCCCTCAACCCGTCCAAACCCCTCTCCCTAAACGACCCCGTTTTGTTTAATGAAATGATCCCAGTCGTTGATCTATTTTGATCTAACGGCTGGGAACTCAAGAGTCGTCTACTATTTAAGTGTCCTAAGCTACCCCCATACCCCCCATTTCACCCTAAGCCTAACACCCTCACTCTCGCCTCTCGTCTCTCTCCCCATACCCAAACTTGAAGACTTTCAATGACTCTCGCTTACATGAGTCGATAGCCCTTGTTGAGAGCTATCGATTCATGTGGGTTTGGGTTATTTCCAAACCTCGCCAGAATCCGGCCAAACACCCCACTGGTACCCCCTTTCCTTTCTTCTATATCTTTTAATTAAAATCATGATTTCGCCTTTGTTTAATCACTGTCCCTAGGGTTACTGCTCTAGGTTTAGATGCCTTCTCCTTCTTTCACTGTCTTACCTTCACCTATTCATGCATGTTCTTCTTAACTAATCCAAAACCCTGAACGTATTTCATGTTGATTTGCTTAGTAACTAGTCTAGGGTTTTATCACGGTTTCATATGTGTGCTTGTTTCTTTTTTCCTTGATCCATTTTGGTTAATTGATTCTGTTTATTTAGTTCAATAGTATGTGTTCTGATTAATTGAACCATGTTTAGGCAGTCGAATAATTTAGTTTAGGTTTTAAGGTTAGTCTAAGTTTTAAATATGTCCTTGACAGTCATATATTTGTTCTTGATCAGATTCCTTTGAATATCATGAATGATCAACTGGTTTCTTATGGGTTTATTTGGCTATTAATTTGTTGGATTAATTAGTCCGGGTTAATATGCATATAGGATGTATAGAATTCTTTGATAGTTAGTTTTTCCTAACCTACTGTTTTTATCAGTAAATTTTTACCCTAATGAGTTAGCGATCCCTGTTAATCTCAAGCTTTGGTCATCGATTAGGTAAAAGTTAATCTCTAGTCTAATGTTAGGATTACCTTCTAATTTCTCTTATTCTTTATGTTTTAATCAAGATTTATTTTGACATAAATAACGGAGTGTGTAAGAAACAGTAAACCAAGGTAACTAATAAGTATGATTAGAAACTAACTCTAAGAACCTAATCAACTAACCCTTAATTAACTAAGTCCTAATCCTAGTTAAGAATAAGTAATTAGTTTTAATTATTTAAAGTAAGTCTGAGGAGTTTAATCTAATTAATCTGAAGTGGTTAGTTAATCTGAATTAATTAGTTAACCCTTGATAAAAACAACAAAGGGACTACTAATTAATTAGCTACTAGTTTATCTAAGTCTGAAATTAATTACTCAATTAAGATGCTTA
>MDKI01225374.1:0-55748 GCA_005239505.1 Nicotiana paniculata | reverse complement strand
TGCAGAATTATTTACTCAATTTTCAGAGGGTGGGGTAGTTTACCAAAATGCTATTGATGATATTAAAATTATGTTTAAAAAATATTTTTTCCCTATCCCCCCTATTTATGGTATTGCAGCCATGTTAAACCCTACCACGAAATTAGGAGGTCCTCACTATTGGTATAGTCAAATTTATAATGATTTACCTCTTTCAGTTGAGGAATATGGTACACTTAAAGATGAAAAAGAGTCAATTAAAATAAATGCTCAAACAATTTATAATGCTTATCAAGTAGCATTAGATCATGCTAGACCAAATATTCCAACTCCTACCTCGTCTAGTTCGCAGGTTCCTAAAAGATCTGCGGGGCTAAAATCACTTAGTTGTTGGACGGGGTTTAGGGGTTCTCAAGGTGATAATATTGGTGATAGTTCACAACTAAATGAGCTTCAAGTTTATTTGTCGCAGGGACTTGAATCAGAGAATCCAGACGGCACCTTCAATGTTTTGGAATGGTGGAGGGACAAAGAAAAACACTTTCCGGTTCTTTCAAAGATGGCTAGAGATATTTTAAGTATTCAAGCTTCAACAGTGGCATCGGAGACCGCTTTCAGTCAAGCGAGACTTCAAATCGGTGATCATAGAGCGTCTATGAGGGAGAGCTTGGAAAAATTAGTACTCTTCAGAGATTGGATCCGTTCGGAAAGAAGAAATTTTGGACTTGCTGAATCACAACCGGATATAGACGACGCTTATGAAGAAATGCTAGTGGAACTTACGGAGGATGCTGCTAATGCTTCGCCCGGAAGAGGTGATGAACAAGCTTCTTTTCCGCCACCACCAACGGAAGTTCCTCCCGACCTTGAAGGATTTATGAAATTTGTTAGGGATACTATGTAGATTAATATGTAACTTATATTTTGGCACATCTTGATTAGTTTTTTTCCCTTTTAATGGTGGTATTAGTACGTTAGCTATGCTCATTCTATTGGGGGGAAGAAGACTAAGAAATATATTTTCATTTTTTAAATGTCGTTATTAATAAAATTTATAAGGCATTTCCTTGAATACTTGTGTTTACACTTGAATTACAATACATATCTAATAGTTATATAATATAATTTACAATAAATCGTCTTAGATAATATAATATAATTACATAATAAAAATTTTGTAACTATAGAATAACAGTTATATAATACATTTATACAAGATTTACAAGAAACTGCCTTACATAAAATAAAAAAAAAGCCCGGACCCGTTTACGCCCGCGAGCCCGGCCCTCTTAGCCCGGGCCCATGTGGGCTTAGGCCTGTAGAGGGCCGGTTCCACACATATATCCCGTTTGGCCTGGGATCGTTTAGCCCGGGCCCGCATAACCCAGGCAGGTTAGCCCGACCCACTTGGCTCGTTAGGCCCGGGCCCAGCCCGTTAGCCACCCTTAGACCCAAAAGGGGTCATCCCGTATATTCTATCTAATTCAGTGTTCTGAGGTCGTGAAAACCACCTTCTATCTCACCTCGATTTGCGTGCACAGCCCGAGCGTGTAACTGGAAAGCCTTTATGTGAAAAGCTGATAAAAATAAAAATTTTGTATTGGAAATTTGAAAAAGTTGACTTCAGACAACGTTTTTGATAAACAGATCCGGACCCGTGATTTGACGGTCGCGGAGGGTCCGTAGGAAAATATGGGACTTGAGCGTATGCTCGGAATAGAATTCCGAGGTCCCAGGTCCGAGAAATGAATATTTAAAGAAAATTATTTTCTGAAAAATATAAAGGTTTTTGAAAATGAAATTTGAGGTGAAACCTGTGATATCGGGCCCGCATTACGATTCTGAAGCCCGGTACAGGTTCGATATGATTTATATGTGTTATTTGTGAAATTTGGTAAGAAACAGACTTAGTTTGACGTGATTTGGACCTTAAATGCAAAACTTAATGTTTATAGAAGTTTGAAGAATTTTCATGGATTTTTAGTTTAATTCATCGTTTAGTGTTGTTTTATGTGGTTTGAAACCTCGAGCGAGTCCGTGTTAGGTTATATGACTTGTGTGTGTGGTTGGACGGGGTCCCGAGGGAGGGGGGCTCGGGTACATTTAGGATGCTCATCGGGTGTTATTAGCAGTTGGGAGACTGCGGAACCATTGCTGGTTCTGGTGTCTCGCACTTGCGATGGACCTTCCGTAGGTGCGGACACGCAGGTGCGGCGAGGAGCTCGCAAGTGCGGAACTTAGCCCAAACCCCCAACCCTCGCATGTGCGGTTAGTTTTCAGCAGATGTGGAGCCACGAGTGCGTACATTTGACCGCAGGTGCGACCCCAGGCTTTTTAGTGGGTTTTCGCACCTGCGATGGTAATTTCGTAGGTGCGGTCCCAGGGGCGCAGGTGCGGAATTTTTGGGCAATTATATCAAATCGGAGGGTTTATGTCATTTTCACCATTTTCGAATTGGGGAGCTCGGAAGAAGCGATTTTTGGAGGCTTTTGCACCTGGGTAACTTGGGTAAGTGATTTCTATCCATTATAGACCAATTTCCATGATTCCAATCTTAAATCCAACCTTTAATTTCGAAACTTTAGGGTACAAAATGAGATAAACTTCATAGACCAAATTATTGAGTTTTGATTGGGTTTTTGACCTCCGATTTGAGAGATTTTCATATGTTTAGACTCGTGAGTGAATGGGAGTCCGGAAAATATAATTTTTACCCGATTCCGAGACGTGGGTCCGGGGAACGTTTTGGGCAATTTTCCTAATTTTGCGTCTTAGCTTCGAATTTATTAGTTAAACTAGTTGCTTGTAGTATTATTTAAACGATGCTATTGATTTGATTAGATTTGGGCCATTGGGAGTCGAACACCCGTGGCAAGAACGTGATTTCAAGTTTGATCTGAGCGGTTGAGGTAAGTATCTTGCCTAACCTTGTGTGGGGGAATTTCCCCTTAGGATTTGAGTCTTCTATGTTGATTGTAGTCCGTGTACGTGAGGTGACGAGTGCATGCTCGGACTTGTTTGTGGAAAGTTGACCCTTTAGGAATCTTAGGTTCTTATATTCGCCGAGTATGAATTGTCCTTAGCATGATTGAATTTCCTATTTCTAGTGTCATCTTTATTTGCTTAAATGTGGAAGTTCTTACTTTCGAATTTACTCCTAATTGAATTATCTGAAGATTTTTATTTCCTTTACTGTAATGCTATGTCTTCTTAACTGCTTATCTCAAATTTACAATTATCTTCATCTCAACCTATAATTGTTTTGGGTCTTAAATGAAGTCATATTTATTCTCTGCTGCTTGTAATTAAGTGGAAATTGTTGAATATTCTCGTAACTGCTCAACCGTAAAATAAATTTAGATATTCTATACCTTCGTGACTTGCCCTTATACGGGGTTATCGGATTTGGGTTGATTTCTTGTTGTTCACCCGTGTAATTAGGTGCGGTTGTTACATGATATTTTGCTTCCTTGTTGAGTGATTCGTAATATGCCTAGCTCTCCTTGTTATGTTTGTTTCTCGTGAACTGGTTTTGACTATCTTGTGGTAAAAGGTTCTTGAGTTGATGTATTAATTGTATCTTGAATTGTTGCCATTGTCGTTGTTGTACTTGTTGAGGTGATGCACGAGGTTTCTGCCGTGCGGTCGTTGATATGGGGATTTTCACGAGGTTTTTGTCGTGCCGTGTTTACTACTGATATTGCACATGCGGCATGATAAGGCGGGATACGATATTAAGGGTTGCGCATGTGGCGTGACAAGGTGGGAACATATATATGCACGTGGCGAAACAAGGCGGGCATATACTTTATTATTGCACACGTGGCGTGACAAGGTGGGTTATGTTAGGGATTGGTTGTAATACTTGTGTTGGCCTGGGGAAATTCCTTGTTGATATTGTGTACTGGAACACTTACCGTGTGAGTTTATTCGTGTGGAAACTTATGAGATGAAAATCTACGTGTTGCCGTTTTTATTTTCCTTATGTCTATTGGTTGTTGAAATCATGTTAGGACACCTGCACAAGCATACACGTAGTTAAGTACTACTAATGGTTTCAGGACTCCTTGTTTTTGTCAAGTATAGATACTCTTGTTGTGCTTACCGTATGGGTGGGAATGAACCAATTGGCACGTGAGTCGTCCGTGTAGCTAGTACTCGAATGAGGGCGCAAGATGCCAAGTGTTAGGGTTCGAATATTGGGAACCGTAAATAGTGATTTGTCCGAGGTTCGGAACTTCGTGGAGATGACTATGAATTTGATGTAGAAGGGTGTTGAGGTTGTTGATTATTCCATGTACATGTTGCATACTTATATGCCGGATTTGTTTGTGTTCTATTCAGTCTTGTGTTACTTTATGGTCTTTCCGCTGATATTTATTGTTTTCCTTCTATATTGAATTCACTGCTTCGTTAGCTATATTGCGTAGCCTTTATGTGTATATCATTATTTACCTGATTCCTATATTGATACTTGTTCAATTTTATTAGACCAGTGGGTGTCTTGACTAGTCCTTGTCACTACTTCACCGAGGTTAGTCTTGATACTTACTGGGCACCGCTGTGGTGTGCTCATACTACTCTTCTGCATATTTTTTGTGCATATTCTAGGTTTTCGCATAGCCGGCCGATTGATTGTCAGTAGCGCGGTTGCTGTTGTGGAGACTGAAGGTAAAACCGCTTCAGCGTTCGCAGTTTCGGAGTCACCATCTTATATTTTTGTTTGCACTGTCGTACTTATTTCTGAAGTGGTATTTTTAGGAGTTTTAGTGTAAATTCTTAAAATCTTATGACTTGTACTTCCGGGTTTTGGGAATATACAATGTATAAAGAATCATTTGTTTTAGAAAAATATTAGATTTTATTTATTATTGTTGATTATTCCATGAATATTAGGCTTACCTAGTCCTTAAGACTAGGTGCCATCACGATACCCAATGGAGGGAGATTTGGGTCGTGACAAGTTGGTATAAGAGCTCTAGGTTCATAGGTGCTACGAGTCATAAGCGAGTTTAGTAGAGTCTTGCGGATCGGTACATAGACGTCTGTACTTATCTTCGAGAGGCTATGGGACTATTAGGATAACCACTTCCTTCTTTCCTATCGTGCCAGTTCATTGATCTTGAAGTTCAAAATTTATCATACCATTCTCTCACAGATGGTGAGGATGCGAGCTGAAGATTCTGAGGATGTTACCCCCGGATCAGATGCCGCCAGGGGCAGAGGTAGAGGCAGAGGTCGACGAGGGGCACGTGCCGCAGCTAGAGAACCTGCCAGAGCAGCCGTTAAGGAGCCGCCAACAGTTCCAGTTGGGGGACCGGAGGCGCCTGTTGTTACACCCGGACTTCAGGAGACCTTGGCATAGTTCTGGGACGTGATTGGTACCTTAACTCAAGCAGGATTGATTCCGGGTACACCAACTACTTCACAAGGCGGGGGAGGGGCTCAGACTCCCGTCGCCCACACTCCGGAGTAGCGAGATCAGGTTTGTCAGGTTCCAGGTGTCATGGAAGCACAACCTGGAATCCCAATTCCGTCCGTGGTTAGGGCAACAACATCTGAGGAGGAACAACTTAGGCTCGAGAGGTACAAGAAGTACCACCCTCCTATCTTCAGTGGATTGGCGACAGATGATGCCCAGGGTTTCCTGGAGGAGTGTCACCGCATTCTTTTGTACTATGGGTATTGTGGAGATGAGCGGGGTTGCTTTTGTTACATTCCAGCTCAGGGGAGCGGCTTATCAGTGGTGGCGGGCATATGAGTTGGGTAGCCCGGCCGAGTCAGCTTCACTTACATGGGGTCAATTTTCAGAGATGTTCTTGAGTGAGTTTGTACCTCAGTCCCTCTGAGATGCATGGCGCGGAGTTTGAGCGGCTGTGCCTGAGCACTATGTAAGTATCAGAGTATGCCGTCAGGTTCGGTGATTTGGCCAAGCATGCACCTACTTTGGTTGCTACAGTTAGAGAGCGTGTTCGCAGATTCATTGAGGGCCTCAGGCGTGATATTCGGTTTAGCATAGCTCGGGAGTTAGAGTCGGATGTTTCATTTTAGCAGGTGGTAGGGATTGCTCGTAGAGTTGAGGGCATGCTGGATCGTGAGAGAGACGACATGTGGGGCTATGATAGAGATGTCAGCGAGGTTAGGAGAGAGAGGGAAGAGAGGTGATGAGGCCTCGTGGGCCGGGGAGATTTACTGGTCCTTATTATGGAGGCAGGGTACGACACGATAGAGGTTTTGTGGGTCAGCCAGTTCAATTTGCATTGCCGGCTTCGCATGGAGTTTCAGGTACTCATGGGTCGCAGAGTACTCGGGCCGCACAGTTTCCGCAGCCACGTCAGCAGAGAGGTTGTTTTGAGTGTAGAGATATCATCCACAGGGTGAGAGATTGTCCCAGGCTCCGAGCAGATGTGTTACAGCAGGGCATTCAAGCGAGTAGAGGGCGCCCAAGAGGGGGAGGCCCGTCCCGGCCCGTTGACGTGTTTCGTAGAGTAGGCTGGATGCTGTTTTGCCAGATGTTATAGTATAGGTATGTTTTGTTTTGTTATAGAGGGTCACCATTTGTATTTCATTATAGCTCTGCTAGTCGGGACAAATTCCCTCATTGTTGTTTTGTTTATGAGTGAGTTTCATGCTTTGCACTCTATTTTTGCGTTTTCTCCAGTTGGGAGATTTTGTGAGTGTTAGTCCATGTCTATTGTTTGTCTCTATTCAATATTGAGAGATATGAGACTAGTAGTAAATTCCTATTGTCCAGTACGGTAGGTTTGATGTGATTCCTGAGTATAGTGGTTACGAGCTGTGATTCTTATGCTCCGCTGGTGTGGGGGCCAACACGTGTTGTAATTTTGTTGAAGGAAGTGATCTAGAAAGAAAAAGTTCCAGTTGGTGGGTTATATATATCCTATTTGCGATTATAGTAGAGAACGAAAACCTCGTGATTTCGTGTGTTTTGAAGTGTTTGAACCGGGCGGTGTACCGCGATATAAGATGTGCTAGGATGGGGTCCTTGTGATTTGTTCATGTGCTTTAGTTCATTCCTTGTTATGTTGTTGTGTAAGTTAGCATTGATAGAGAGTTGTGCCTGTCGGTCTTGTTTGATAGTTTCCTTATGTGTTCCTCCTTTCATATTGAGTCATTTTCGTTTTGTGCTCCCTGAGTTTTATTTTGCGGGGTGTGTGTGCCCGGTGGTGTTAGTTGTGGCTTGGTGATTTGGGTGTCAAGGTTATGAAGTCTTCGTGTTTCTTGCATTATTATCAGTGTGATGGAGGTTGGCAATATAGTTCTATCGAATATGAGGCTAATTGCCAATGCTGAGTTGATTTCGGGCAGTTTTAGTGATCAAAAGTGCTATTGAGCCTATGTGTGATGTGCTATGTTTTGTGGCCATGCCTTATGGACGTAGACCTGAGTTGATGCAGCTGGTTGAGGCTAATGCCATACATGGGTTTAGAATCGGGTCTTTTGGAAGTGAGTAGAAAGTGAGGAATTGAGGTATGAGGCTTATCGATGATGATGAGAAGTCTATATGGCAGTTGTGATGGTGTCATCAGGCTTATGTAGGTTGGGGTGACGTGGGATCACCCGCGGGTATGAATAAAGTTGACTTCAGTCAGCGTTTTTGGTAAACGGACCCAGACCCATGATTTGACGTCTCGGAGGGTCCGTAGGAAAATATGGGACTTGGGCATATGTCCGGAATCGAATTCCGAGGTCCCAGGTCCGAGAAATGAATTTTTAAAGAAAATTGTTTTCTGAAAAATATAAAGGTTTTTGAAAATAAAATTTAAGGTGAAACCTATGATATCGGGCCCGCATTACGATTCCGAAGTCCGGTACAGGTTCAATATGATATTTATGTGTTATCTGTGAAATTTGGTAAGAAACGGACTTAGTTTGACATGATTTGGACCTTAAATGCAAAACTTAATGTTTATAGAAGTTTGAGGAATTTTCATGGATTTTTAGTTTAATTCATCGTGTTAGTGTTGTTTTATGTGGTTTGAAACCTCGAGCGAGTCCATGTTAGGTTATATGACTTGTGTGTGTGGTTGGACGGCACGTTTAGGATGCTTATCGGGTGTTATTAGCACTTGGGAGACAGCTGAACCATTGCTGGTTCTGGTGTCTCGCACCTGCGATGGACCTTCCGCAGGTGCGGACATGCAAGTGCGCCGAGGACCTCGTAGGTGCGGAACTTAGCACAAACCCCTAATCCTCGCAGGTGCGGTTAGTTTTCCGCAGATGTGAAGCCGCGGGTACAGCCATTTGACCGCAGGTGCGACCCCAGGCTTTTTAGTGGGTTTTCGCACCTGCGATGGTAATTCCGCAGGTGCGGTCCCAGGGGCGCAGGTGCGGAATTTCTGGGCGATTATATCAATTCCGAGAGTTTATGTCATTTTCATCATTTTCGAATTGGGGAGCTCAGGATAGGCGATTTTTGGAGGCTTTTGCACCTAGGTAACTTGGGTAAGTGATTTGTATCCATTATAGACCAATTTCCATGATTCCAATCTTAAATCCAACCTTTAATTTCAAAACGTTTGGGTAGAAAATGGGATAAACTTCATAGAATAAATTATTGAGTTTTGATTGGATTTTTGACCTTCGATTTGAGAGATTTTCATATGTTTAGACTCGTGAGTGAATGGGTGTCCGGAAAATATAATTTTTACCTGATTCCGAGACGTGGGCCTGGGGAACTTTTTGGGCAATTTTCCTAATTTCGCGTCTTAGCTTCGAATTTATTAGTTAAACTAGTTGCTTGTAGTATTATTTACACGATGCTATTGATTTGATTAGATTTGGGCCATTGGGAGTCGGATACTCGTGGCAAGAACGTGATTTCAAGTTTGATTTGAGCGGTTGAGGTAAGTATCTTGCCTAACCTTGTGTAGGGGAATTTCCCCTTAGGATTTGAGTCTTCTATGTTGATTGTAGTCCGTGTACGCGAGGTGACGAGTGCATGCTCGGACTTGTTTGTGGAAAGTTGACCCTTTAGGAATCTTAGGTCCTTATATTTGCCGACTATGAATTGTCCTTAGCATGATTGAATTTCCTATTTCTAGTGTCATCTTTATTTGCTTAAAGTAACATGATTGGTCAAACAGGGGACTAAACATAAAACTAGGAGAACCAGAAGGACTTAGTCTCCCTATAACATGAAAAACAACATAAGTTCATTACAAGTGAAAGAGTATAACGCGCACAATATTAACATAATTCGAAAGGTATACCACTTAGATTGACATGGTGAGCACATATACTTAGTTTTCAGAACAACCAGTTTACAGTGAAGCATAAGCTAAAGTTAGCCTAAAAGAGACTCAAAACTTTTAATCTAAGGCAAGAAAGTCTAATAAAGTCATAGTCAGAGAATGTCAATTAGAGATAGTAAACAAACAAGCAGTTATGGTCTACAACAACCAACAAGCAGCCTAACATGCTGAGTACAACATAAAGATTTCAAAGTCTAAAGCATTCATGGTGAATATGAAGGTCAAGTGACACTTGGGAGGGTCAGAATTCATAATAGGCAAAGACTAGATTATCACATAAAGGATTGAACCAAACATGGAACACAAATAAGCTCACAATTGGCTATCACACAATTAGAAATTGATCATATTTAAAGTATTGGAACGCATGAATTGGTTGTCTTGATAGTGCTTAACAAAGCAAGAAGCCCAAACTCAGAATAAGCAATAGGTAAACATGATGATCATTTAGGTTGGACACAATTAAGACTAGCGTATTAGGCTAAGCATGACTTGTAGAGAAATAACAGACTAGACATGAAGGATTCAACATGAATAAAGCAATTTCGAGCAAGAATATAGTCTCATAAGAAAAAGGGGTTTCAGTTTAATAAGTCAAATAAATCTCAACCAGCCATCAGTTAGATTTCATATTAGGCAGACATCATGGATCGACTTAGCTATACACATATGAGCTGACATCAAGACTTGCACAAAATTGGAATTGATAGAACTATAGAGTAAAGCTAAAACAAGCAGAATGGTTTTATATTGAAATTAACTTAGAGAAATCCAAACAACATTGATGTAGATAACATAAGCACAAACATAGAGGGGTAGAATTACGAGGGTAAATGACACTAATCAGTTGCAAACAAACGAATAAAGAACGAGAAACTCAGAGTCTTAGGAATATCACCAATTGCAGGAGAGTGGTGAAGAACCCCAAACCTCCAGTGCTTCAGAGTTCACAAGGGCCTTAAACAGACCCCGAGCAGTGCTTGCACTAGAGGAAGGTTAACAGAATATGGTGGCCTTGGCTTTTAGCCGATCAAAAAGATTGAACCTCTGAATAGTACAAGACAAGAACGAATGAGAGAGACAATAGTAGTTTTTTAGCGATTAGAGTCTATCCTAAAGGGGAATTTGGCGAGGGGTTTATATAGTGACAGATTAGGATGAACAAACATGGAAAAATAAAAAAATAAATATAAATAAGGAAAGAAAAAATCACATGCAAGCAGTAATAGAACCAGTAAAAGGAAAAATCAGAATCCAACCCCTAGTTGGAGTCGGATTTAGGGCAAGTCGTACACAAGACTCAATCACGACAGAATCACTGGGGATATACCATATACAAGAGAAATTTTCTCTTCTTAGGTGTATAGAACCACAATCGCACCTAGAACCATAGATTCAAAGCCAGGTCTGGCTTGCCATAAGTGAAATGGTAACGAAAGGTACCATAATACGAGTAATGGTAACAAAAAAGGCAAGTAAATCCGCGTATGGACGCGTATAAGGAATGGATAAGCAAAGATATCCATGGTCGGCTAGAGTTTAGTTTTGGGAGATGAAGGGACTATTTGAAGGCGACGGAAATGATAAATGGGGTCTAGGGTTTGAGTTATAGGGATACAAGGAGAATGGAGGATTTATTATGGGTCGTTGATAATTTAAGATCAACGACCAGTATCAAAGGGAAAGTGGGGCAGTTATTTGAAGGGGTTCGATCGGGTTGGGTAAAAGGGACGTCTGGTTTGGGCTGTGAGGGTATTGGGCCAGCTTTTTGTCCGAAAATTGGCCTAGTTTTTAAGCCAGATTTTAAATAAAAGAAATTATGGGGAAAATAATTTAATAAAATAGATAAATAAATAATACAAAATACTATTTATGGATCTAATAATTGAAGATTATAAAATATGTAGAAGTTAATTTGACCCTGAAATAAAATGATAAATGCAATTAATTGTAAAATATAGACTATTATTGTAAAATTACGTAAGTGGCTCAAAAATGCAAATATAATTTAATAAAATGAATAAAATGTTATAAACATACACGTGGATGTAAATAATAAATTTAGATGATTAAGTCATCACAAAAAATAATTTGAAAGGATAACTAATAAATAATCAAGTAATTTAAATGCGAGAAAATTAATTTTAAAGCTTTAAAAATTATGAAACATTATTGAAAATACTTGTATAACTCTTGTAAAGTAAGTAATGATGCAACATGACATTTTAAAAAATATTTATACTATTTGAAAAAATATGAGGGTAAATTAGGTATCAACAACAATCAAGACAACCGGGTGTTGGATTTCCAAAGGCCCCCAATGTATCAACAACTGAGCAACCCACCTCCTTATCCTTCCCATGGTTCAAATTCTTCAAACAATGAGATGGGATGTAGAGAAAATGTTCAAGCAAATGATGGAAAAGAATACCGACTCGGATGCCCAACTTGCCTCACACACAATCCGAAATCTAGAAGTTCAAATGCGGCAAATCTCTCAAGCTCTAAATTCTCGTTCTAAGGGTGTATTACCAAGTGACACGATGGTGAACCCAAAGGGTGGTAACAATACGAGGCATGCTATGGCGGTTATCACAAGAAGTGGAAGAGGTGTGATTGCACCCACCTCAAGTGGAAGGTGACTTGTTGATGATGACCAAGTGATGCAAGAAGAATATATCCCAAACAATGTTGTTCAACCTAATGAGGAAGTTCGGATTGATATTGATGATAGTGTGCAAGAGACTCAAGAGGAGTTGAACCCTTCTAGGGAACACATCATTGACATATTGAAACCGGTAGTGAAAAAGGTAAAGGCGCCATTGCCTAAGCCTTCACCTTCATACCCTCAAACACTTGCCAAGAAAAAGGGTGAGTACCAATTCAAGAAGGTCATTCAAATGATGAAGAGTATTTCAATCAATGTGTCATTGGTAAAATCTTTGAAACAAATTCTCAATTAGGCAAAGTTTATGAAAGATCTTGTGACCAAGAAGAGGTCGATGAATTTTGAAACTATCAAAGTCACTCAACAAGTGAGCGAGATTGTTCATTAAATGGCTCATAAGTTGGAGGATCCCCGTGCTTTTACGATTCCTTGTACAATTGGAAGTGTCGAGCTTACTAAAACTCTTTGTGATCTTGGGGCAAATATAAATTTGATTCCCTATTCGATTTTCAAAACTTTGGGGATTGGTCAACCAAGACCCACCTCTATGAGATTGCAAATGGTCGGTCATACCATAAAAAGGCCAATGGGTGCGATTGAAGATGTTTTGGTCCGGGTTGATAAATTCATTCTTCAGGCGAATTTTGTCATTCTAGATTGTGATGTTGATTATGAGGTGCCAATTATTCTTGGGATACCTTTCCTTACTACGGGTAAAGCTCTTTGTGATGTTAAAGTCGGAGAACTCACTTTCTGGGATGGTGATGAAAAAGTGGTACTCCATGTGTGTAAGTCCATGTGGCAACCAAATAACTATGAGGTGTGTTCTTTTTTGGATTTAGTACCTGATGTCATTGTTGATGATACAAGTGCTACAATCAACACTGGTGATATATTGGAAGTCGTCTTGCTCAACTTTGATGATGACGAGATGTATGACTTCATGGAATTTCTGAAGTCTTTGCAAGGAATGTGGTCGTACAACTATGCATCCCGGAAATTATCCTTGGATCTTGAAAATAGGAAGACTCCTCCTACAAAGACTTCTATTAAAGAGCCACCTACCTTGGAGTTAAAGCCATTGCCTCCACATCTTCGTTATGAATTTCTTGGCCCCTGTTCTACTTTGCCGGTTATTCTTTCCTCTTGTTTGATTAACGTGCATGTAAATTCAACACTAGCAATGCTACAAAAGAGAAAGAAGGCCATTGGGTGGACCTTGGCAGATATTCGGGGTATAAGCCCCGCCTTTTTCATGCATAAGATCAAGTTGGAGGATGGAGCTAAACCATCTATTGAACATCAAAGAAGACTCAATGAGGCTATGTAAGAAGTTATTAAGAAGGAGATTATCAAGTGGTTGGATGATAGGGTTGTCTACCCCATCTTCGATAGTTCATAGACCTCTTCGGTTCAATGTGTCCCAAAGAAGGGGGGCATGACGGTGGTCACCAATGAAAAGAATGAATTGATTTCTATAAGAACGGTGACCGGTTGGAGGGTGTGTAGGGATTATCGCAAGCTCAACAAAGTCACGAGTAAGGATCACTTTCCACGTTTCTTAGATCAAGTACTCAATAGATTGGCCGATCGTGCTTTCTATTGTTTTCTTGATGGGTACTCTGGCTACAACCAAATTCTCATTGCTAAGAAGATCAAGACAAAAAAAACCTTTACATGTCCCTATGGAACCTTTGCTTTCATGTGGATGCCATTTGTTTTTTGCAATGCACCAACAACTTTTCAACGATGTATGATGTCTATTTTCACGGACATGGTGGAGGACTACCTTGAAGATTTCATGGATGACTTCTCGGTTGTTGGTGATTCTTTTGAAGATTGTCTTGCAAATTTGGACAAAGTATTGGCTAGATATGAAGAAACCAATTGTAACGACCCGACCGGTCGTTTTGAGCTCCAGCGCATCGTTTGACGATTTAAGGCCATGAACAACTTCATTTCCGGTATTATGACTGGTAGGTGTGGTAGGGACTGAATTTCGGGAAGTTCGGAGTCGAATTGGAAAGAAAGTTCTCATTTCGGAAGCCTTAAGTTGGAAGAATTGACTAAGATTGGCTTTTTGAGTAAATGACCTCAGAATCAGAATTTGAAGGTTCCAGCAGGTTCTTATGATGATTTCGGACTTAGGCATATGTTCAGAACGGGTTTTGGATGACCCGGGAGCGTTTCGGCGCACATTTTAGAAGTCAGCATTTTAGAAGAATTTCATAAGTCTGGGTTGAAGTGCATTTCAGTGATATTGATGTCTGTTTGGGATTTCGAGTCTAGAAATAGCTCCGTATGGTGATTCTGTAGTTGGGAGCACGATCGGAAGTGAATTCGGAGGTCCGTAGGTCATTTTGAAGTCATTTGGCTAAAGATAGAAATTTGAAGGTTTTTAAGAATCTGACCGGAAGTGGAAATTTTGATACCGGGGTCAGAATGCAATTCTGAAAGTTGGAGCAGTTCCGTAATGTTGAATTTGACTTGTGTGCAAAATTTGGGGTCAATCGAACGTGATTTGATAGGTTTCGGCATCGAATGTACAAGTTTAAAATTCTAAAGTTCATAAAGCTTGAATTGGA
The DNA here is from genome assembly GCA_005239505.1 of Nicotiana paniculata. NCBI lineage: Eukaryota > Viridiplantae > Streptophyta > Magnoliopsida > Solanales > Solanaceae > Nicotiana > Nicotiana paniculata. The sequence goes on along the minus strand of MDKI01225374.1, from coordinate 41,241 downwards.
GTGCGATTCATGGTTTCGGCATTGTTTGATGTGATTTGAGGCCTCGAGCAAGTCCGTGGGATGTTATGGGACTAATTCATGTGATTGGACGGGGTCCCGGGGGCCTCGATTGTGTTTCGGGATAATTTCGGATCATTTTTCCATGGATTGCTGCTGTTGTTTTCTGGTGCAGCTGGTGTGCATGAAGAAGGAAAATTTGAGGGCTGCAATTTGGCTTATGCGATCGCAGGGAGGAGTGTGCGATCGCACATTGCATTTTGAAGGCTGTTGGATATTTGGCTTATGCGATCGCGGGGGAAATGTGTGCGATCGCATTGTGCATTATTGGAGGCATCTGGGGCTTGGCTTATGCGATAGCGGTTGGAGGGATGCGATCGCATAGAAGGGTCGTCTGGTCAGTGAAGTTTTTTAAAATGGGTTTTGACCATTTCTTCTCTTGTTTGGGCGATTTTTGGAGAGCTTGAAGTGGGGATTTTCGTCATCTATGTCAAGGTAAGTTGTTTCTACTCATTCCAAGTTAAATACAAGGTTTATACATGGATTTGAACATGAAAATTTGTGGAAAAGTTGGGAATTTTGAAGAAAGACCTAGAATTTGCATTCTTGGATTTTGACCACGAATTTGAGCATGAAATTAAGAGTAAATTATATATTGGAGTTAGTAAAGTCATGGGTAATCTTTATCTTCGAAAAATTTAGGAATCCGGGCACGTGGGCCCGAAGGCAATATTGTCAACTTATCGAGCGAAATTGGGGATTTATATAAATTGAATTGTTATAAGTATTAGAGTATATTTTCATTGGTTTGTCCGTTATTTGAATAGTTTTGGGCTTGGTGCATCAATGTGAGTCATCGGAAGGGTTTGGAAGCCGGTTATGAATCTTCGGAGCAAGGTAAGTCTCCTTTCTAACCTTGTAAGGGCAAATTGTCCCCGTAGGTGAACTAATTAAATATGTGCTACTATTTGTGGGGGCTACGTACGCACGAGGTGATGAGAGTCCGTGTGCAACTACTATTATGCTTATGTCCAGGTAGTCTAGGACCCAAAAGCATGCTTTATTTGCCGTACTTGTAATTTTACTGATAAATTATAATATTCAAACCTTATCGAACTTGGCAAATGAATTTCCAAAAATATTTAAATACTATCTCCGTCTCCATTAAAAGAGAATTTTATCACTTACTTGAGTAATTGTTTTCCTGATAAAATGTGAAATTTATTGTGTGAATATATGTATCTTTGAGTACCCGAGTCGCATGTATGATTCGCGAGCAGGGTAGCTCCATTATTTATATATGACCGCATCACATGATTGATTCGCGAGCGGGGTAATAGATGCATCTATGGTTCGAGTCGTTCGACCCTTCGGCAGTGTACAATTTACATTTATCGTTGGTTCGAGCCATTCGACCCTCGGCATTTCTTGCGCATGATATTTGCTGAGTACTTTTTGAGATTTTTTTTAACTGTTTACTGGCTTTGAATTATAAGTTGTCAACTGAAATGACGAAGATTTAAAGTTTGTAAATGTGGAAGAAGTTGTTATTTCCTATCACTATTTGTTAATTATCTATGATATCCATGCTTAGTGTCACCCTTGATTTTATTAAAATTGACCTCTAGCAAGTGCCAAATTCGACCTCCCGTCACTACCTCTTCGAGGTTAGGCGGGATACTTACTGGGTACACGTTATTTTCGTACTCATGCTACACTTGCTATGCATTTTTATTGCACAGGTCCATGTATATCTAGTGGCCCCGCTTGACGCAGTGATGTGGCTGACCTGGAGACTTAGGAGAGCTGCTCCCCTAGAGACGACCTGCAGCCAACAAAGTCTTCCTCGGATGTATTGTACTTTCTTTACTGTCCCATTTGTATTCTGGACGGTTATTGTATTTCATTTGATTTTCCTTAAAAACTGCTCATGCACTTGTGACACCGTATTCTGGGATGACTTTGGGATGTATTTGTTGATTGAATTATTTAATACATCATGATTTACTCGGTAACTTTATTTGATCTTTATATAATGAAATAAAAAGTAACGATTTTCAAAATACTAAAATAGGAATTTAATTACCATTGAGTGTTTTCTTGCCTGACTGTGGTGTCCGGTGCCATCACGACCTTGATGGATTTTGGGTCGTGACACCAATTTAGTACTGAATTGGGAGAAATGACATTTCATGGTTGAGGAAGGTATTGTCCTTAGCCATAAAATCTCAAGAAATGAAATTGAAGTTGACAAGGCAAAAATTGAGGTGATTTCTAAGCTTTCACCCCCAACTTCGGTGAAGGGAGTGCAGATTTTCTTAGGCCATGCGGGATTTTACCGACGCTTTATCAAATATTTCTCTAAAGTGGTGAACCCGTTGTGCAAGCTTCTTGATAAGGATGCCATGATTAATTTCAATGTTGATTTCATGAGAGCCTTTGAATTGTTGAAGCTCAAGTTGACAACTACTCCCATCATCATCACTCCAAATTGGAATGTGCCTTTTGAACTCATGTATGATGTAAGTGACGTAGCTGTTAGGGCTGTTTAGGCGCAATGTAATAACAGGATTTTCCATCCAGTCTACAATGCTAGTAAGATCATGAATAGTGCCCAAGTCAACTGTCACAGAGAAATATCTCTTTGATATTGTGTTTGAAATTGAGAAATTCCGCCCGTACTTGATGGTGAAAAAGTTATTGTCCATACGGAGCACGCGGCGCTTCGCTATCTTATAAGCAAAAAGGACTCCAAAGCTCGATTGATTAGATGTGTACTCTTGTTATAAGAATTTGATATTAACATCCAAGATAGGAATGTAGTGAAAACCAAGTGGCGGATAACTTGTCTCGTTTGGAGGAGGATGGGAGGCCGCATGCTGGCTTTGAAATCAATGACTCCTTCCCCGATGAGCAACTTTTGGCAATTTCAATGAAAGAGGTTCCATAGTTCACGGACTTAACAAATTTTCTGGTGCGTGGAATCATTCTGAATGAGTTCTCTTCATGCCAAAGGAAGAAGCTTAAAAAGGATTGTCAAGATTATTATTGGTATGAATCATACATTTTTCGAATTTGTACGGATAGGGTGATTAGGAGGTGTGTACTGGAAGAAGAGTAAGGTGATGTTCTTGGTGCTTGTCATTCTTCACCATATGATGGTCATCATGGTAGAGCAAGAATAGCGGCCAAAGTGCTTAGTTGTGGTGTCTATTGGCATACTCTTTACAAAGATGCTAGCGGGCTGGTGAAAAGATGCGATGAATGTCTCGGTGGAATCTCAAAAAAATGAAATGCCTCTCACAACCATTGACTTCAGTGGTCTCTTTTGTGAGTTATTGTGGAAACACCTACATCGTGATCGCGGTGGATTATGTGTCCCAATGGGTTGAGGCCGTCGATTTATCTAACAATGAGGCGAAAGTGTAGTGGCTTTCTTTAATAAGAATATATTCACAAATTTTGGTACTCCACGTGCAATCATAAGCGACGGGGGTCACATTTTTGCAACAAAGCTTTGACACTTTACTTAGCAAGTATAATGTCATTCACAAAGTTATGACTCCTTATTACCCACAAGCTAGTGGGCAAGTGTAAGTCTCCAACTGGGAGATAAGGAGTATTTTGTTTAAGACGATGAATACTAATCTGACGGATTAATAGTCACTTATCCAGGACCGAAGGGAGTACTACTTTTTGGGTAAAGGGATAATTAATATAGTCAAAGGTTCATATAAGATACGTTAAGCCCTGAAGCTTAGAAAACTCAGGGCGCTTCGTCTCGTTTAAGTTGCGCTTCAGTATAAAGCAAAGCTCTAAGACATATGCTCAGGAATTTTATTGTGAATCAGCACTAAACAACAAATATAATAAAAAAAATTGTATTTGATGTAAATAAAATCATTATGAATGAACTTGGTACTACGTTCTAAATTACATATATATTTTTATTTTTCCCTTGATTGTGCCTTGTTTTCACTAAAACCCTACTTTTGGTGCTCTTTGAGCATAAATTCCCAATAAACCTAGAATATTTTTTTGAGCTTTTTGTCTTTGACAACACTCACAATAATAGAGTTTAGCCACATAAAAGTATGATTTATTTCTTAATTAATTATCAGAATAGATTGATATGACGAATTCCACACAGGCTTGTTGTTAAGTCTCTGAATTAGCATAGACAATTATTTTAGCAAACAACTCCCCTTTGATCTTAGATTTTAGAAACTTGTTTTCAAAAAAATTTGAAAACATTATTTTGTTCCTGAAATATGATCAGTTTTTTTAAAAATAAATGATTTTCTTCAAGTTCTCAAAATCTGATTTAAGGCAGTTTTCGGGTGAAATTTTTTTTTCACTCACAAAACTTCAAGATTTTATATTAAAATGCATATCCAAACATAACTTCAACTTCTAAAAATTATTTTTCAACACAACTTCAAAAACTCATTTTTCAAATTGTAACCAAATCTATATCCTAAGGCTTGCTAAATTCTAGTATTATTATCGTATAAATTTCTTATACGTCAAGATAAACTGACATATAATAACATGTACCTCTTTAGATTAAGCTTCACATTAACTAGAAAGTAGAGTAATTGCCTTATTATATCCTGCTGCTTGTATATATAACTTACTGCTGGTTTGGATGGTCATTACCTATTGTATTGTATCGTATTGTTATTTCAAATACGATATTTTTTTTGGTTGTTACTTAAATTTATTGTATCGTATTGTTAAGTCCGTTGTTACGTAACAACAAAATGTACCAGTTTATGTAACGACCAATTTAGTGTGGTTGCGTCATTATCTCGCCTCTTTCTCTCATCTCACTCTTCACTATTATTAAATAATTTTATTTTATCATTTACCCTACCTTTTTATATAATAAATTTACCATGTATCATAATTTTTCTTTATAATATTACAAATTTATTCTTCACACTGCTTGTGTATGATATCATGAAACAACTTCAAACGATACATTCTATCCAAACATTGTATTTATCTAACGATACAGTACAGTACAATACAATACAATACAATACATACATTAAGACCAATATAAAATGAGTTTAGTTTATGCAAGAACTTGTGCATATGTATTAAACACAAATGGATTAATGCAGGAAGAGGTAGTGCAAGAAGCTAACTTGTGGGCTAACTCTGCAACAAAAAGGCTCATCACTGAAATTCTCAAGACCAAGCAACTCAGCATATATACAACAGTCATTTTTGGAATGCTTAGCTTATTGGAAAAAGTGAATTCTGATCCAAAATTCTTTATCCAAACGTACAGGCTTCAGAAGGAAGAACTTGATGCATTTTTCATACCAAAATTCATATTCTCAGATACTGTAATGGATGAAGTGATAAAAACAATGAAGGAAATGGGATTAACTCTACCTTTTGACGAAGACTGCGAAGAGATTACTGGGATTGTGGAAAATAAATGGTCATTCTTTATCAATAGGATATTACAAAAAGCATTTATTGAAGTAAATGAGAAGGGTACTGAGGCAGCAGCTGTTACTGAGGAGTCAGATGATGACTTGGGATTTTCATTGTATGATTTAACACCACCACCACGTCCAACATTTGTAGCAGATCACCCTTTCTTGTTCATGATAAGGGAAGAGGTTTCAAGATTGGTGCCTTTCACTGGAGCTGTACTAAATCCTTTGAGTGAATGAAATGATTCAGATAATTAGCAAGGACAAAAGAGGCTCCGGAGTAAAGGTTCTCTGTTTTAGTAATTTAGACGATTTGTGTTTTCACTTAAAATCATGCTCGTGACTACTATCTCTTCATAATTTTTTCATTTGGCATGCTTAATAAATTCTACACTTTTTTCGTCCACTCTCTCTCCATCGATGTATGTATAGTTAAAAAGGATTAGCATGGTGGACTGACTGGTACATGTGGTTGGTGGGAGGTGACAGGTATTTCGTGAAATTAGTCGAGGTGTTTGAAAGCTAACCGGGTACCACAATTATCAAAAAAAATAAAAGGATCGGCATGGTAGACAGAGTTACTTGGTACTTGTTGTTGGTGGAAGGTGACAGACATTGCATGGAATTAGTCGAGGCGCGTGCAAGCTGGCCCGAGTACCATGGTTATAAGAAATTTTAAAAAAAAAATATCAGCATGGTAAACAAAGTTACTTGGTACCTATTGCTGGTGGAAGATGCCAGGTATTCCGTAGAATTAGTCAAGACACGTACAAACTGGTCCGAATACCACTGTTATAAAAAAAAATTTAAAAAAAGATCAGCATGAGAACTTAGAAAATTAGACTTCCAGCAGTTTTTTTGGGTGATCTTTTCTCCGGACCAACCTGTTTTGTTGGCATTAATAACAAGAACTACCTTGAGCTTAGATGATTTGAGGTGGAACAAGTTAGCCCAGAAAATGATGTTATTGGCGTTTGTGGTAGGTAGATTGAAAGTATTTTTTCGGGCGACAAGTCAATGGTTAAGTCCAGATCTTAAAGGGACAAATATTAATATAAATTGAATATATTTTGTGTAGATTGTGAATTATTGAAAGTGTTAGGTCGAAAATAAGAATTATTGAAGACATAATTAGGACATATATAGTAGTGTGCTTGCGCTAAAAACAGATAACAATTAAATTTATACGTGGTTTTAAGAATACGTAATTTTACTTGGCACAAACTGATAAAATATGTAAATTGATATTAAAATTGACTGAAAATAGAAATAAAAGCAAACCAAATGAGATGTATAGCTTTGACTCTCGAATTATGTCACCCTCAAACCAAATGAATATTCTATTGAAAAATATGAACAAAGTGACAGAGTATTGAGAGCTTAAGAGAAAGGTAGTATATTATTTTCTATTGCGTGAATATGACGATTTTACAAATGACCAGACCCCCTTTATATAGTAGGGGAGTCCTACTTATGTTATAACTCTAAATACAGTAAGAAATCTCATGATTGGCTAATTAATCGGCCTCATCTTGATACGTGTCGATATTTCCACCGTGATCCTTGCTTGATTACGGATATTTCAGCTTACCGTTACTTGACTAGGTAAACTTCCATCGGTCTTGCTCGACCTCTATTTTGCTTGGCCTCGATCTTGGCTGATCGACCTTGATCGATCTCTGGATTACGAACTCAGCAATCTAACTCCACACTATGGCTAGATATAATACGAGGCTGAACCTTGACCTATCACGATCCAACCTCGATTAGTCATAAGAAGGGAATGCCCGTTCTGACCGTATACAGATAGTCCCCTCGTTTCTCAGAAAGAAGGTGATGAGAAACGATATGAATTTTCGAATTCTGTCTCAGTGAGTAATGGTGTCAGTAACGAGCCCGATCATGACGTAAGCGACGAAATATCTCGTTGGTCCAGTTACCAATGCATTAAATGCCTGTCAGTTGCTGGTCGACCACTACCGGTTCTAAATCGTCACCTCCAACCTATAAGAACCCTAACCCTTTCTCATTCAATCTTTTACACTCAACGCTTTTCCTGCTCTTGCTTTCAAAAAATCCCTTCACCTCATAGTTTTCATACCCAAATTTCTTGAACTCTAATCAACCACATATCATCTTAACTCTTTTTATTCTTGTTCATTAATGGCTAAAACTTCTAAAACCGTGCCGAAAAAGGAGGTTGTTTCTTCATCATGGCCCGTAGGTGATGAGACTGTAGCGGAGCCCCACCCTGAGGAATTCATTCTGACAGGGTTCCCAACTGTCACAAACTTCAAAATAGAGAAGACCCCCTCGGTGCAGGGCCGATGCGAACCGGTCTCGAAGTGTATATGCACCATCACCAAAGACATCCTCAAAAAGGTCAAAGAGGAGTGTAACTGGGTGAACAAGGATGTGGTCGTTCCTTCTCCCGAGGAATTAATTACCACGCACGTGGAAGGGTATCTAAGTTTTTACACTTACCCCTTCATGTTTAGTTCCTTAGACCCCATCATCGTTGCTTTCTGTAAAAGATACGATGTAACCCTAGGCCAAATTCACCCCTCATTCTGGAGAATAGTCATTCTCATCTGTTTCTTCGCAAGTAAAATCGAGGGGTATCCCTTCACCCTCGATCACCTCATGCGCCTTTACGGTCCCCGGCTCTATCGAGGAGGATTGATCAAGCTTGCTCACTGGGCCAGTAGAGCCCCGTTCTAGCATAGACGAGTCTCGGGATCGAGGTTGTATGGGCCGATTTTTCTGAATAAGGAAATCGGACCTGATCCCCGCTGAAGACATGTCGTTCCCTGAGAAGTGGAACATGAAACGTAAGTACACTCTTCCTTGAACGTTTAATTTGATGTTTCATTTCCTATCATATTTCCTTATCTTTGTTTTGGTGTTGCAGCTGTGGCCTAGATGCCGGACCCGATTCCGAAACTGAAGCAATGGGTCGAAGGCCTAGTGTCACAAAGACCCTACTCCGAACGTGCCTGGATGGAGTTGTCAAATGGTCGATAGGAGGCTCGTAATCATGGTAAGTTTCTGCCCCAACTTGGTTATTTTTCCGGCCTTTTCTCGAATTCACTTATCTCTTTTTCTTTTGCAGGTCTCGGGAAAGATGTTGCAATGAGACCCCCTTCCAGCGGTGAAGAAGTCCTTCCCTAGCTATCAGCTCCAAAGCAGGCCAAGGAGAAAAAAATAAAAAGGGCTCTGAGTCCCTGGGCTCGAAAAACAAAAAAACCAATGAGGAAGCCCCGTAAATCCAAGGTGGATGCTGGTGTCATGTCCTCGGACTCGATCCACCTATTAAGGGATGATTCTCAAGAAGAAGAAGAAGACAACTCCAAGATAGTGGCCCGTGTGCGGGCTACTGTTTCAATACAAAAGCCTTCCGAACAAGAGGAGTTTGATGAGAGAGCTTCGGCGGAGGTCCCTGAATCAGAAAGAGTAGAGGCCACCCCGTTCCTTAGCTAAGATGACAGATAGAGAGACGGGGGGCGAGGTTTCCCGAGCAGCGGAAGAGGTCCCGAGAGACAAGCTCGGGGTGGCTTATATTTCAGGATCCCCTCAGATTGCGGATGCTATGATCTATGAAGCCAACATGCTCGAGAGTCGCTCTTACGAGGAGATTCAAGGGGCAACCGATATCCATGGTTTCTTCGACGGTATTGAATCTTCTGCCTCCGAATATGTCCTTGGATTCAGAGATTTACCGGTACCGAAGAAGGTACCATCATTGGGCGCTGCTGGTTCTTCATCGAGCCCGAGACTGGTGGACCGATTCCCTACCCCGAGTGCTAACCCAGACAGTAGGCGGAACATAGTGCTTACTGTCCCGGAGGATGCTCGAGTTTCTCTCCCCTCGTTGGAATTGCTAGTTATCTGAGAGGCTTGGTGACCAAGGAGGACCAAGCCGTGATGAATGTTGTGGGGGCCGCTTTCCTGTTTAATGAGGCTCAACACGCAGGTAACTTCGAGAGTCTCTTCCTTATTTCTTTCAAACTTAGAATTGTAAGTTAGTTTAACATCTTCTTCTTTACCTGAAGGCTTTGGTGTTGCATCACGAAGCCTTCCTTAGAATACGAGAGGAGGGTGAAGCTGAGGTTCGGGGCACCGAGAAAAGCGATATCTATAGGCTTCTTCGTGAGAGGCTTCAGGTCGATTTGCTTGCGGCTCGGGATGAGCATACTGATATGGCCGAGTAGGTATTCCGAGTACTTCAGGATAGTGAAGATGAGTCGGAGATAAAGACTAACAATCCGATTCTGCAGGTCTGGCACAGGCTCGAGTAGATTGGTCGGCTCCAAAAACAAGTGGACGAGGTGCAGGTCAAGGCCGAAGCATTCAAGAAGCACATGGATATCCTAGCCTCGAAAAAGGTGAGCGTCCAAGCACAATTGGATTTGGCCGAGTATCAGCTTCAAGTTGAAAAAGAGAAAGCCTCGGTGCAAGTTGAGAAGATTAAAGAGATTCAGTCTCAGCTAGATTTGGCCCTTTCTGATAAAGAAAGCTTAGACAACAAGCTCGAAGCGGCCAAGTCTGAGGTGGCCACGACCGGCATCAAAGTTGATGAAAAAGTGGCCCAGTTTAAGGTCGACGTCGAGGCCATCCAAGCCAAGGCTAAGATCATGATAGACCATGCAAAATGGCAAGATTGGAGGGAAGCCATCGAGGACGCTCTTTTACTTAGGTTTTGGGTCAAAAAAGCGTGAAGGTATTCCCGGAAACAACTTAATGTGCTTGCTTGCAGGGTTTGTTCAAAATGATCCAAAGAAGCCATAATCAACTCATAAAGGAGTCAAACTTGCACAAATCCAAGAAAGGGATAAGATCACGGACAACGACATAAAAGAGCGGCCGCGTAAGGATGAACGCTGAGGTGACTATTAATCCGCTGACCGTGAAGTGGAATTTCAGAGAAGTGATTTTTGGGCACAGACTTGGGCGCGGACATCGGCAGAAATAAGCGGTCGCGTTTGGAATTCCACGGACCGCATTTGCCAGGATTCAGAGACTTCGCAAGTGTGCAAAAATTGAGAAGGGCGGTTCACGTCAAAAGTAACGCAACCACAAAAATCTCTAACGCAGACGCGATGAAAAATACGTGGTTCGCGAAACAAGTTCCAGCCCAGTCTCAGATGTAAAGAAACACGGACCACGCTTAATATTACGCGGCCGTGAAAGCAAGAGTACGACTGCGAAACCTCCGCAGGGGTATTTTTGTCCAAAAATTTCAGCTTAGTATAAATAGACCCTTTTGTCAATTTTATGTTAAGTTTAGTTTTGCTGAGCACGTGAACGGCTAGTTTTTCACTTTTTGGGAAATTTTGTACAAGATTTACCTTCAAACTTTAGATTTTCATCTTTTACTTTAATATTATGGATTATATTTCATCTTTATCTTTGATTTCTGTTGTTATTATGAGTAGTTAAACCCCATAGCTCGGGTTATGACCCAACCCTAGTGTGGGTATTTAATGGGTCTTGAATTTTAGGGCTTAAACTGTTTATGGGTTAGTGATATTTAGCCTAATTCATGCTAGAATTGTAGAATTAGTGGTTGCAAATATTGATTCATGCCTTTATGACTTATGCTAGTCTTGAGAAAGAGGGACTAAGTTTAGGAAAATTAGGCTAACAAGGAATTGGGGTGAACTCAAGAGATTGATAGCCCCAATAAAATGGTTAAACCTAGAGATAGTAATACCTGACTTGAGCTAATATCACTTGTATTGCATGAGCACCCATTTGGACTTGAGAAAGCCAAATTGGGCAAATTCACTCAAACTACCGAAAGGTATAGAGTGAGTACCTGTGTGTTATGGTTATATCACGACCCCAATCAAAAAAAGCTTGCCCTAGATTCTCGATACTCGTTAAGTATCCACCTAGGTGAAAGTCACTACCCTAGTCCTTTTAAACGCTTGAAAACTATCACCAAAAATATTTTAATTAGCTTTAATCTTAGCATATAATAGAAATAGAAGTAGAAGTATAAACATCACAATAATTTTTGGATGTGCAATTAGGAACAACACACGCATCTAGACTTAGATAGATACCTAAGTCCAAATAAATTAACTCCCTGTGGAAATCGATCCCGACCTTGTTGGGTAAAACTGCATCGACCATCCTCGCTACTCTATAGTGGTGTAGGTTTGGAACCGATCAATTTTTTGGCACCGTTGCCGGGGAGTTAGACAGTTTTAGCTATCTATCTAACTATTTGTGTGTTTTTTTCTTTCCTTCCTTTTTTCTAAATTTTGTGTGTCAATTGCTTTAGGTACAAAATGGCTCATAATGATGCTCTCGGAAATATTCCTCTGGGGAGGAGGTAGAAGACAATGAGGAGGATGAGGTTAATCTAGAACCTCAAGTCCAAAGAAGAGGACGCCCACCTAATGACAACGTACCAAACCCTCTCCCAGCTTCTCCGAGGGAAGCACACCAGGTGCTACCAAATCAAGGATACGCAAGTGCAATTGTTCCACCCCGGATTCGGGCAGGCAATTTTCAAATTACCAATGTCATGCTTACTCTATTGGGGCAAAGGGGTTTCTTCACCGGATCTCCCCATCAGAACACATATAAGCATCTTAAAGGTTTTGTAGACACATGCTGGGGGAGCAAGCAGACGAATGTGTCTGAGGATGCTCTGAGATTGAGATTTTTCCCATTTTCACTTAGAGGGAAAGCTTTGGATTGGCTCGAGAGGCTACCCAACAATTCCATCACCACTTAGGATGAGTTGGTTGATAAGTTCATAGCAAATTTTTTCTCTCAGGGTCATATGGCAGTATTACGGGATGAGACCTTAGCCTTTAAACAAGAGCCAAATAAACCCTTACATGAAATCTGGGAGCGGTACCGGACAATGGTAAAATAATTCCCCAACAATGATATGACTGAAGCAATGATCCAGCAAACATTTTATACGGGTATCAACACAACCAACCAGTGTGTGGTGAATTAGCTAGCAGGGGGAAATTTCATGAAATTGCCTTATGCCGATGCATGTGACATATTAGATGAGATGGAAGACACCTTCTCCGCTTGGAGAAGTCGGGTAAACGTTCCTCAGGGTGACCCTAATGTCATCCATCTTCACAAGGAACTTCATGATCACGGACAAGCCATAGCGGAGTTGACAACTACTATGAACCAGTTATCAAAGGCTCGGTTTCAGCAAGTTCAGGGGCCAAAGCAAGTAAACGCCATAGAAGGGGTGAATCTAATGGTCAACAAAAGGAGACAACATGGTCAACAAGTGCAAAAAAATCAATATCAATATGAGCAAAGTGGCAATGGTTACAATCAAGACGATTCTTATGATGACCAAAGTGAGGATGTTTTATATGCCAATAACTACCAAGGTCAACGGAGAAATGCTCCAAATCAACAATGGAGATCACATTCCGAGCTATTGGGGAAACAATAACAATCCGAACAATTGGGGGAACAACAACCAAAACAGGGGGAATCAAGGAAATAGCCAAGGCAATTACGGTGGCAACAACAATAACAATTGGGGAGGCAATGGAAACCAAGGGGGTTGGAATAATAATAACCAAGGCAACCGGGGGTCGGGCTTTCAAAGGCCCCCGATGTATCAACAACCCAACAATCCGCCTCCATATCCGTCTCAAGGGAAAAGTTCTTCAAACAATAAGATGGGGCGGATAGAGAGTATATTCAAACAAATGATGGAAAGGAATGCCGATTCCGATGCCCAAATAGTCTCCCACACTACTTCTATCCGCAACTTGGAAGTACAAATGGGTCAAATTTCTCAAGCATTGAATACTTTCCCTAAGGGGTCACTCCAAGTGGTACGGTAGTAAACCCGAAGGGTGGGAACAATACAGGCCATGCTATGGCGGAGATCACAAGAAGCGGTAGAGGTAGAGATGCAAGTACCTCTAATCCAAAGAAGATTGTGAGTGATGATGTTGTGTTGCAAGAAGATTATCAGATTCAAGCCAATGATGAGAATGTGAATGATGAAGTGATGATCGATATTGATGACAACGAGGAGGAGACTCAAAATAATGTGAACCCGTCTAGGGAACACGTGATAGACATACCAGAAATGGTAGTGCCCAGAGACAAGGATCCTTTTCCAAGGCCTCCTCCACCGTATCCTCAAAGTCTTGGAAAATAAAATAATGAAAACCAATTGAATAAGTTTATTGAGATGATGAAATGTTTGTCCATCAATGTGCCCTTGGTGGAAGCTCTAGAGCAAATGCCGGGATATGCCAAGTTCATGAAGGACTTGGTAACAAAGAAGAGATCTATGAATTGTGAGACCATCAAAATGACTCATCAAGTGAGTGCCATTTTTCATTCTATGGCTCCAAAGCTAGAAGATTCCGACGCCATTACAATTCTATGCACCATTGGTAGTGCCGATTTCGCAAAAGCCTTGTGTGATTTGGGAGTAAGTATTAATTTGATTCCCTATTCGATGTTCAAAACATTGGGTACTGGGCAACCGAGAGCTACTTCCATGAGATTGTAAATGGCGGATCAGACTATGAAGAGGCCGTTAGGAATTATTGATGATGTTCTAGTTTGGGTCGACAAGTTCATTCTTCCTGCAGACTTTGTGATTCTCGACTGCGAAGTTGACTATGAGGTACCGATCATATTGGGAAGACCTTTCCTAGCAACATGGAAGGAATTGGTTGATGTGGAATTTGGGGAGCTCACCTTCCGAGTGGGCGATGAAAACATTTTATTCCACGTGTGCAAGTCAATGAGGTAACTAATAACAACGAAGTTTGCTCTTTTGTGGATCATGTAACGGAGGTGATTGTTGATGACACGAGTTTTATGATCAATATGGAGGACCCTTTGGAGGCTGTGTTGTTAAACCATGAGGATGATGAGAAGGAAGGCTTGGTAGAATTTGCAAATGCCTTGCAAGGAATGGGATCTTATTCATATGGACCCCGTAAGCTTTCCTTGGACTTGGAAAATCGGAAGACTCCACCAACAATTCCCTCAATCGAGGAGCCACCGACATTGTAGTTGAAGCCTTTGTCCTCACACCCCAGGTATGCATTCTTAGGCCCTTGTTCAACATTACATGTTATTCTTTCTTCGTATTTAACTAACGAGCAGGTAGACTCCACCCTTGCGATGCTTCAAAGAAGGAAAAAGGCAATTGGATGGACTTTGGCTGACATTCGGGGTATAAGCCCCGCCTTTTGCATGCACAAAATTATACTAGAGGATGATGCCAAACCCTTCGTGGTATCAAAGGAGTTTGAATGAGGCCATGCAAGAGGTCTTCAAGAAGGAAATTATCAAGTGGCTAGATGCATGGGTCGTGTACCCCATTTCGGATAGTTCATGGACTTCACCGGTACAATGTGTGCCGAAGAAGGGGGTATGGCTGTGATCACAAATGAGAAAAATGATTTGATCCCCACTAGAACAGTCACCGGATGGAGGGTATGCACGGATTACCGAAAGCTAAACAAAGTGACCTGCAAAGACCATTTTCTATTGCCCTTTCTGGATCAAATGTTGGATAGACTTGCCGGGTGGGCCTATTATTGCCTTTTGGATTGTTACTCCGGGTACAACCAGATTCTCCTTGCTCCAGAAGACTAAGAGAAAACCACATTTACATGTCCGTATGGTACATTTGCATTCTCACGGATGCTTTTTGGTTTGTATAATGCACCGGTTACCTTTCATCGGCGTATGATGGCAATATATACGGATATGGTGGAGGACTTCCTCGAAGTGTTCATGGATGATTTCAGTGTTGTGGGGGACTCCTTTGAAGAATACTTGGATAATCTTGACAAAGTGTTGGCCCGAGTGAAGAGACCAACCTAGTGCTTAATTGGGAAAAATGCCACTTTATGGTCGAGGAGGGTATTGTCCTCAGCCATAAGATCTCAAAGAACGGTATTGAAGTGGACAAAGTGAAGATTGAAGTGATTTCAAAACTCCCTCCTCCTACTTCCTCCAAGGTAGTTAGGAGCTTTCTCGGGCACGCGGGGTTCTACCGAAGGTTCATCAAAGATTTCTCAAAAGTGGTGAACCCCTTGTGCAAGGATGCAAAGTTTGTGTTCAATGATGATTGCATGAAAATTTTTGAGCTTCTCAATTATAAATTGACAACTACTCCCATCATTACTACACCCAATTGGAGATAACCATTTGAGCCCATGTGCGATGCTAGTGACGTTGCGGTAGGAGCTGTTTTGGGGCAAAGAATCAACAAGATATTTCATCCGGTCTATTATGCAAGCAAAACGATGAATGACACCCAAGTAAATTATACGGTGACTGAGAAAGAGTTATTAGCCATTGTCTTCGCCATGGAAAAGTTCAGGCCATATCTTATGGGTGCCAAATTGATTGTGCACACTGATCACGCGACACTTCATTACTTGATGACCAAAAAGGACTCTAAGGCTATGTTGATGAGATGGTTTCTTCTGCTTCAAGAGTTTGACCTTGAAATCATTGATCGAAAAGGGAGTGAGAATCAGGTAGCAGACCACTTGTCCCTCTTAGAAGATGAGGGGAGGCCCCATGATGGCCTCGAAATTAATGATTCATTTCCGGATGAACAACTCCTCTCCATGTCTTTGCATGGTATGCCTTGGTTCGCCGATGTGGATAACTTCTTGTGATCGTCATTGTCCCGAGTGAGCTCTCTTCTAACCAAAGGAAAAAGCTCAAACGGGACGTCTTGGATTATTATTGGGGCGAGCCATATCTTTTCAAGATTTGCAATGATGGTGTGATCCGGAGATGTGTTTCGAAAGAGGAGCAAATGCGTATTCTGGATGCTTGACATTCCTCGCCCTACGGTGGTCATCATGGTAGGGAGAGAACTGCTAAAAAGGTTCTCAGCTGTGGATTTCATTGGCCTTATTTGTACAAAGATGCTAGTGAGCTTGTTAGGAGGTGTGATTAGTGCCAAAGAGCTAGTGGAATTTCCAAGAAGGATGAAATGCCTCTCACCACTATTCTTGAGATTGATATTTTTGACGTGTGGGGCATCGACTTCATAGGGCCATTTGTGAGTTCATGTGGTAACACTTATATTCTGGTTGTCGTTGATTATGTTTCCAAGTGGGTTGAAGCTGTGGCTTTTCCCAACAACGAGGCACGGAGTGTGGTGGCAATCTTAAAGAAAAATATCATCACAAGGTTTGGCACCCCAAGGGAGATCATCAGTGATGGGGGTTCCCATTTTTGCAACAAGGCCTTCGACACTTTACTTTCCAAGTATGGTGTCAATCATAAGGTATCAACCCCTTATCACTCCCAGGCTAGTGGACAAGTTGAGGTCTCCAACAGGGAGATAAAGAGCATATTATCCAAGGCTGACAATGCAAACTAGACTGATTGGTCAAGGAAACTTGACGATGCTTTGTGGGCTTATAGAACTGCGTTTAAAACTCCAATTGGTATGTATCCGTACTGGTTGATATTTGGAAAATCATGCCATCTTTCGATTGAATTAGAACACAAGGCCATGTGGGCGGTGAAAAAGTTAAACCTTGAATGGGATGTAGCTGCCAATCTCCTTGTAGAGCAACTAAATGAACTTGATGAGTTCCAATTCCATGCTTATTCCAGCTCGTCCTTGTATAAGGACAAGATGAAGTACTTACATGACAAAATATGCCCAGAACAAAGAGTTCAAGGAGGGTGACTTGGTTATTCTATTCAACTCTCGGTTAGGACTGTTTTCGGGAAAGCTCGAGTCAAAATAGAGTGGCCCTTCTGAAGTGGTGCATGTAACTCCGTTTGGTGCTCTTGATTTGATAAATAAAAATGGTGAAATCTTCAGAGTTAATGGGCACCGAGTGAAACACTACCTTGGCAAGTTTGATGACAACCACGTGGTGGCCTTGATCAATCCCAAATGATGAGGGTAACATGTGTCGTGTAGCGACGTTAAATCAGGCGCTTCTTGGGAGGAAACCCATGTGTTTCTATTTCTTTTTGATTTTCTTCTTAGATTAGGCATGGATGTGAAGTTTGTGTAGGAATTGGTTGTGCAGTGCAGGACTTTGACAAGGAAAATTTTGGCTAATGTGGGAATTTCGCAGACCGCGCCCAAAATTTTGCGGTCTGCGGGAGCATTTGGTGGCCACATCTTTTGTCTGCGGACGAGTACTCGAGAAGATAAAAATATCTACTTTCTGAAGCTGATTTCGCGGCCGCATTCACAATTTGGCGGACCGCGGTGGCTTCCGCGGCCACACCCATTTTTTGCGGACCTCGCCAAGGTTTTTGTCGTGGCTCTTCATAAGGTAAAAAGCGCAGACTGCGGTAGAATTCCACTGACCGCGCTCAGGTAAGTCGGTGGGATCCACTAAGACTAGTATAAATAGAAGGTCCTTTAGCCATTTACACTTTTCGAACCCTAGTATTCCACTACACAAAGTACTGTTCATCTTCATCTTATCTAGCTCTCATTCTCATATCATTATAATCAAGAGCTCATTTCCCACCTAATTTCACAACAGTATGTTCAAAGCCATTCTTTTCTCTTTATTTTAATTTTTTTCTTTTTAGTTAGGGTTGAATACATGCCATAATCCCAAATTCATGCTTAATTGATGCTTAAATACATGTGCGTAGTGTATACATGCTTAATGGGTGATACAGTTAGTAACTTTGCATAATTAATTGAAATGATTTTGCACTTAGTGAAAACCCTAGGATTAAACTTTTCGTCATTGCCAATTGCATTCAAATTTCGCGGTCGCGGTCAGTTTTCCACGGTCTGCATAGTCTTTAACTAGTTAAGTATTGCTGGTAAGATCGCGAACGCAATGTCATTTACGCGGTCCGGGGTTGGTTCTTCGCGGATGCGTCAAAAATTTCGTGGTCCGTGTTCTTGAACTTCAGAGAATGTGACAATTGCTTTTGCGGCCGCGTTCACTTTTACGCGGTCAGCATTTCATCTTTCGCGGCCGCGTCTAAAATTTTGCAGTCAGCGTCCTTCTAGATTCAGAGAGTTGGTATTCTGAACCAAATTTCTTCGCGGTTGCAGACATTTTTACGCGGTTTGCGATGGGCCTTCTGCGGCCGCGATCAGCTTTTCGCGGTCCGTAGTGCACTATTTTGAGGAGCACTGTGTTTATTTCATCTGCATTTTTTAAAGTATTAATTGAACCCCAATACTAATGATCTTTCACTACCTATGTGTTGCAGATAATGGTGCGATATCGTGGTGGTCCAGAAAAATCAAAAGGGAGGGCAGAATCCTCCCGAGGCCGGGGCAAAGAAAAGCAAGCTTTGCCCTTAGCAGCTCATAAGATCATTAGCAGAAAGGCCACACTTGTGAGACCTCTGGCTGACTCCTCGGACACTAGTGAATACCTCCCATACCGGGAGACTTCCGAGGGAGAATCTGCACAACAACCCGAGGCTCAGCCAAAACCTTTCTGACTGGTCAATGAACCTACCTCCTCGTCTGATGGCTCAGAAGGAGGTAGTGAGACTCCAACGCCATCTTTCCCACCTGTTGTAACTCCGGCCTTAAAAGATACCCCAATCAATGTTGATAGTGATGAAGAGGTCCTAGATGATGGGAGCAGAGGTGACACCTATGCGGCGGTGGGGTAGGGGGGTTGACCAGGTCAAGGAAGCCCGTGGTGTGGCAAGATAGGTTCGTAAGTGAGAAGGCCTACCACAAATTTTGAGAATGGTCAACCTCGAGCGGCAATTTATAGAAAGAGATTTTCTTTCTCACAATCCAAATGTGAAGAGGCAATTTGATGAAAGAAAGGGGTGGAAATACTTCAGTAGAAAGTTGCCACAAGAAAATGAGTACCTAGTCAATGAGTTCTATGCTAATGTTTCCCACGTCAAAAAGGACACCACTGTGAGTAAGGTACGAAACCGGAAGATCCGATTTGATGGCAACACATTGAACACGTAGAGAAGCTGGCATTAGATAAAGCAGCCCGTCCATGGGTAGTAGAGGTGATAGCCATCCCAGGGACAACACCGACCTGGTTCACAGCTGGAGTCCCGACACCAAGAAACACCCTCAGCTTTGAAGCAAAAGGGTGGTGCACATTTGTATGCAGCCGGCTTGATCCGTCCCAGCATGATTGTAATCCCACTCTCCTAGGAAATCCTAATAGCTTCCATTATGGTGGGGTTTCTAATCAATGTGGGGAACCTCATGGCCCTAAACATCTCCAAGGCAACCGGAAAGGAAGAAAGGTCCTACCCCTATCCCAACTTCATCACTATGTATCTAGAGGACCAAGGGGTATAAGGGAGGCACTATGACACGAAGGTGAAGCCAAAGAAGTCCTTCTCTTGGTACAACCTTCAAGGAGAAGACAACCCGAAATCCAAAGGAAAAGCCACTACCTCCACTGGTCAGTCTGAAGAGCCAAAGGCAGTGGCCACTGGGTCAGAGCCTTCCACTACAGAGGGTCCTTCAGCTACCATTCCTCTTCCTTCATCGGGGCCATCCATCACCACCCCATTATTTGTGCCCTCATCATCCACATACCCGCATACTGCACTGTGGGTTTCTCAGACCTTGTCCAGCCTCAACAACTGGATGCATGCAGCTACATCAAAGTTGTTTGTTTTATCCAATGCAGTCGCAGCACAGGCAGCTCCAACACAGCTTCAGGTACCTCCATCAGTGGAGGATTCATTGAAGGTGGAAAACCAAAAGAAGAGCCTAGAGACATTGGATACTCATGGTAGGGTGATAAAGGAGCTAGGAAAGCAGGTCAAGAAGATGAGAAAGACTCAGGCCTCAAAGGAGTCAGTGAAGAAGCTGAAGAAGGAGGTAGAGAAGTTCATTTCTTTCGGTGACATCCCACTGGACTTACTTATGGAGGAGACTTCTCCAGCATCACAGGCATCAGAGCAGGAGGCAGACAGTGAGCCAGTGAGAGGGTTTGTTGTTCTCCAGTCCGAGGATTTGGAGATCCAGTTGGAGAACCCGAAGGACCCCACTAGTGTGCCTGACCCCATGCAGACAGAGACCACATAGGGAGTTTTGTTTACTCTATATCCCTTCCCTGATCTTATTTTGTTATTTAACATTGAGGACAATGCTATCTTTTATTGATGGGGGGGGGGGGTGTATTTTGATTTGATGACATTGGGATGTAATAACTATGATACTTTTTCTCTTTATTTTACTTATCGTTATTGTCACTTTTGTTATTTTTCACTTTTGGTATGTATATAAATTTACCACTCCATGTATATATTCATTCCATTTTTGTATATATTCATTTCACTCCATTATTGTGCATATTCATTTCACTTCCCGTAGTTTACTTCACAACTTCTTTTGTATTTTTCTTTAATAGCTTAGCTTCTTATTATCTCTAGTAGATTCTTTTTGAGTTTTTAGCTTCTTTTTACTTTTTTTTTGCGTGATCAATAAGCCTTTGGTTTTCTTAATGCCACGGTTCTTTCCAAAGGTGGATGTTGTGTGAATCGGGTGGCTCTTCCCAATAATGGATGGCGTGACAACCTTCTTAAGGGATTGAGTCCGTTTTATTTTTGCTTTGATATGTAGTAGTAATGAATAAAAGTGTCTCAAGCAGGCTTCACTTGGTACTAACACATTTACCTTCGACCTCATGGTTAGAGACAAGTTGGTTGGCGAGAATAGCCCTAGTTGTGACCTTTAGACTCTTGAGTTGACTAAACCTATCATCAGGTGGTGTCTTTGAGCTATCTATGATCTTCAATATTAGCTAGGGTTCTTGTGGGACCTCAACTCTATTCTCTTTAACAATCCAGTAGCTTGAGAGGTGAGGTATTGAATTGCAAGTCCAAGTCCCGTGCCAATAAGTCTAGAACTTTCCCTGAATATTTGTTTAGGCGAAATTCTAAGTGTAGCTCGAATTGAGAAGTGATTGTAGGATCTCCTTGGTCCCATTTGAACTTTGAAATATTTCGTATCCTACCAATATGATATCCCTACTCAACCCCTTTGAGCCTAAGCCTTTTTCATTCAATAACCACATTACAAGCCTTCATCCATTTTATAATGACCCTCTCTTGGCACCCAATATTTCCTTAGCATTCATGATGAACAATTGGAAAAAATATAAGTTTGGGGAAGAGACGAGGAATTTCAAAGTGGTGAAAGGTTCAAAGAAGAAAAAAGAACTAATGAAATGGAAAGGCAAAGAAAAAGGATGAAAAGCCAAAAAGAAATATGTCAAAAAGAAATAAAAGGTTGAAGGGATTCAAAGAAAACAAAGTTGAAAGACATGGAATGATGAGAAAAGGAGAAAATGATTGTCATGAGTAAGAAAGAGTGACAGTGTGTCTCTCTAGTTCCCCTAAGGAAGAAGAAAATGACTCAAAGAGTCAAGAAAGTATGAGCCGAAATGAGAAAATGGAGTGCTTGAGGAAAGATGAAACCATCATAGTCATTATGTCCTACCTTGATCCAAAAAGCCTTCATTACATCCCGCTAAATCCCTATATAATTTCAAGTTGAGTGAGCTTACATTAGTGGTGATTTACATAAGGGGCAAGCTTATGGTACTTAGAGTCGGACTTGTGGCATTCTTTTGAGAGTGATGAGTGCACTTCTTCACAATCCTTGATTTGAGTGTTGCATTCTAAAAAAATGAGATTTGCTAAAGGAGAGTAGAGGAGGAGGATTCTGGGATCCACAATGACCTACGTGATAGAGCGAGCTTCCTTGATGAATTGAGTCAACTCTTGATGCTCTTGTGTCACGTTAGAACTATAGAACTCAAAACGTGGTAACATGATGTTGTTGATAATGCATTTGTTTTTAGGGTAATTGTTAGTCTCAATTGATGCTTGATGAAGTCACCTTCGGATAACTGAAATATCATTTTTCTTTTTCTTGTAGAAGGGGGAATTACCTTGTTTGCTTGAGGACAAGCAAAATCTTAAGTTTGGGCCAAAAATGCATGAAGGTATTCCCGGAAACTAACTTAATGTGCTTGCTTGCAAGGTTTGTTCAAAATGAGCCAAAGAAGCCATAATCAACTCATAAAGGAGTCAAACTTGCACAAATCCAAGACAGGGATAAGAGCGCGGACCGCGACATAAAGAAGCGGCCGCATAAGGATCAACGCTGAGGCGACCATTAATATGTGGACCATGAAGTGGAGATCAGAGAAGTGATTTTTGGGCACAAACTAGGGCGTGGACAGCGGCAGAAAGAAGCGGCCGCAAAATTAGTGGCACGGTCGCGTTTGGAATTCCACGAACCACGTTTGCCAGGATTTAGAGACTTCGCAAGTGTGCAAAAATTGAGAAGAATGGTCCGTGTTAAAAGTACACAGCCGCGAAAATCTCCAACGCGGATGCGATGAAAAATACGCGGTCTGTGAAACAAGTTCCAACCCAGTCTCAGATGTAAAGAAACATGGACCGCGCTCAACATTACGCGGCCGGGAAAGCAAGAGTGTGGTCGCGGTCAGAATTACGCGGCCGCGAAACCTCCGCAGGGTATTTTTGTCCCGAAATTTCAGCTAAGTATAAATAGACTCTTTTGTCAATTTTAGGTTAAGTTTAGTTTTACTGACCACGTGAAAGGCTAGTTTTTCACTTTTTGTGTAATTTTGTACAAGATTTACCTTCAAACTTTAGATTTTCATCTTTTACTTTAATATTATGGATTATATTTCATCTTTATCTTTGATTTATGTTGTTATTATGAGTAGTTAAACCCCATAACTAGGGTTGTGACCCAACCCCATAACTAGTGTGGGTATTTAATGAGTCTTGAATTTTAGGGCTTAATTATTTATGGGTTAGTGATATTTAGCCTAATTCATGCAAGAATTTTAGAATTAGTGGTTGCAAATATTGATTCATGCCTTTATCACTTAGGCTAGTATTGAGAAAGAGTGACTAAGCCTAGGAAAATTAGGCTAACAAGGAATTGGAGTGAACTCAAGAGATTGATAGCCCCAATTAAAGGGTTAAGCCTAGAGATAGTAATACCCGACTTGAGCTAATATCACTTGTATTGCATGAGCACCCATTTGGACTTGAGAAAGCCAAATTGGGCAAAGTCACTCAAACTACTGAGAGGTATAGAGTGAGTACATGTGTGTGATGGTTATATCACGACCCCAATCAAAACAATCTTGCCCTAGATTCTCGATACTCGTTAAGTATACACCTAGGCAGAAGTCACTACCCTAGTCCTTTTAAATGCTTGAAAACTATCACCAAAAATATTTTACTTAGCTTTTATCTTAGCATATAATAGAAATAGAAGTAGAAGTATAAGCATCACAATCATGTTTGGAAGTGCAATTAGGAACAACACACGCATCTAGACTTAGATAGATACCTAACTCCAAATAAATTAACTCCCTGTGGAAATCGATCTCGACCTTGTGTGGTAAAACTGCATCGACCATCCTCACTACTCTATAGTGGTGTAGGTTTGGAACCGATCAAATGACAAAGTAGAAGAAACCCGGCCCGGAAGCTGGCCTTCCCTGAGGAAGACTCCGATAGCCTAAGTTAATCTTAAGACGGGGAAGACACCGAGGATGGAGATGCGACATCCGATGAAGACCAAGCCACTTAGGACTTAGGTTTTTTTTGTTCTTCTTTTTGCACTTTTTTCTGAGGACGTTTTGTCCATTGTAAATTTTTTGGACTAGGCCGATTTGGCCCTTGTAAAGAAAATCATTCTATATAAATTTTCATGTTCGAGGTTTCGAACAACCCTTGCATTTATTAGATTTTTTGGGGATCGATATTATCGAAGCTTTTCTCGAAGATGGCTTAAATTTGTTACTTTGCCGAGGGTAGCCTTTTAGAACCGGTTGTGAAAGAATATTTTCTTTTTCGAAGGCGTATTTCATTAGGGATTTCGGACATCTCCGAGCCATGTTAAATTGGCCGTAGTCTTTAGTTCGGATCTGCCCATTAGGCTCGTTTCCCATTTTATCCGGACTTTCCCGAGATAATATACCTCGAGTAGGGTGGCCATGGCCTATAGAAATCGAAGAGTTTCCTATGAGGTCTTTTGTCTCTGAAGCTCGATAACTTGGGCTGTTTGAGTTAGACGCAGTCCCCGAGTGAGGGAGTGGTCGTTCGTATTCTGGTTAAGTATTTCCCTTGGGCTCATTATTTTCGAGAGTGTGAAACGCTTTAGAGATGTAAAGAGGAAAATTTTCAAACATTGGATGTTTGCAAGAAAAGTACTTCTCTTTATTCTTGATCAAAATAGTCATACATGTGTACATGTTTAAGCCAGGGCTCTAATAATCTATGCGTCCACGGTTCGTTCTGACTATTTGGCCCTTACAATAAATCCTATATATCGAGACCCTCATTTTATGAAGTAGTTTCCTCGCTAGAGTTGATATTCAAAGATAATGCATATCCGGGAGTATCCTCCTTCAGTATTCGAGGTTGATTGCAAAGGAACCTCGGATATTGTTGAATTGATCTTTGATGTCGATTCATAATTGGGCTTGATTCTAAGTTAGCCCGATTCATTGTTGCCTCGTTAAAAACCTCATCGAAAAACCCATTTTTGGACAAAAAGGGTGTAAGGGAAACAGAGTGCAACATGTGCTTTCAGACCTAAATACTTCATTTTGTTTGCCGAAAAATCCATCATCGATTCTTGTTGACCACCTGCAAGTGTTAGTTTGAAAATAAAAATGAAAATAGAAAGGGGTCGTACCTTAGCAGTAATATCATTAAGGTGTGATATGTTCCAATTGCTTGGAAGTTGTTCTCCATCCATCGTTCCGAGCTTGTAGGACCCTTTTTCAGTGACTTCAAGAATCTGGTATGGTCTTTCCCAGTACGGACCCAATTTTCCTTCGTTTGGATTTCAGGTGTTGAGGGTGACTTTCCTTAGCACTAAGTCCCCAACGCTGAAATATCGAAGATTGGCTCGTCGATTGTAGTATCTCTCGATCCGTTATTTTTGGGCGGACAATCGGACGAGGGCGGCTTCACGTCTTTCATCCAATAATTCTAGGCTCGTATTCATGACCTCGTCATTTGATTCTTTTGTTGGGTATCAGAACCTGATTCTCGATTCTCCGACCTCGATCGGTATTATAGCTTCGGCGCCATAATTTAATGAGAACGGGGTAGTCCTGATACTAGACTTTGATGTTGTGTGGTATGCCTAAAGAACTTCCGGTAGAATTTCCTTCCACTTTCATTTGGCATCGGTTAGACTTTTCTTAAGATTTTGGATGATGGTTTTGTTGGTCGATTCTGCTTGTCCGTTCCCGCTGGGATGATAAGGTGTTGATAGGATTCTTTTGATCTTGTGATCCTTGATAAATTGTCACCTTGCTGCCGATGAACTGCTTTCCATTGTCGCGCACAATTTCGGAAGGTTTCCCGAATCGATATATGATGTGATCCCAAATGAAGTCAATGAATTCCTTCTCCCTCACTTTCTTGAAATCATGCGCTTCAACCCACTTCTAGAAATAATCAATCATAAATAAAATAAATTGAGCTTTACCTGGTGCCAAGGGAAGAGGGCCAACGATTTCCATTCCCCACTTCATGAACGACCACGGGGACAAGACCGAATGGAGTGGTTCCCCAGGTTGGTGAATCATCGGTGCATGTCTTTGGCACTTGCCGCATTTTTGCACAAACTCTTTCACATCTTTTTCCATGTCGATCCAGTAGTATCCAGATCTGATTACTTTGCGGACCAATGATTCGACACTGGAATGATTTTCGCAAGTGCCCTCGTGGACTTCCCTCAGAACATATTCAGTATCTCCTGGTCCCAGACATATTGCTAATGGACCATTGAACATCCTTCTGAACAAAGTTCCATCTTCGAACAAGGTGAATCATGCTACCTTTGTGCGCAAGGTTCTCGATTCTTTTGGATATGAGGGAAGCTTCCCGTTCTTCAAATACTCATGTATTTGTTTCTCCAATCCCATGTCAAACTTGTGGAGTTTATCTCGGTGCGTCCTTCTTCGAGCACTGACCTCATGAGTTGTACGACAGCCCCCAAATTGAGTTCGTTGTCTTCGATCAATGACCCTAGGTTTGTGAGGGCATCGACCTCACTATTCTGATCTGAGGCACATATTGCAAGTCCATTCCTTGAATCAATGTAGAGTCACATGTAGCTTATCCAGGTATCTTTGCATTCGTTCTTCTCAAACTTCAAAGGTTCCGTTAACCTGATTCACCACGAGGAGGGAATCGCATTTGGCTTCGATTACCTCCCTCCCAAGACTTTGGCTAGTTAGAGACCTGTAATCATAGCCTCATACTCGACCTCGCTGTTAGTCAATTTTACAGTTCTAATTGATTGTCTAACCAGGTTACCTGTGGGTGGTTTTAGCATGATGCCGAGTCTAGACCCCTTTGAGTTCGAAGCACCGTCCATAAAGAGGGTCCAGATTCCCGAGGACGTACCCGAGTTTACTAATATCTCTCATTCAACCTAGGGTACTAGGGCCGGCGTGAAGTCAGAGTCTGCCAAGAACAGCTGTTCGGGGTCGATATTCAATATCGTACCCGTTAATTTCTACGACACATTTTTCCATCCGTCCCGAAAGCTCAGGCTTTTGCAAAATATTTCGAAGTGGATAAGTTGTTACAATACATATGGGATGACATCGAAAGCATGGTTTTAGTTTCCTAGAGGCGCTTATCAAAGCGAGCGCCATTTTTTCTAGATGGGGATACCTAGTTTCGGCCTCACCTATGGTCCGACTAATATAATAGATAGGGAATTGCGTACCTCGTCCTTCTCGGAACAAGACTCCACTTACCGCTATCTCCGATACCTCTAGATACAAGTAAAAGTGTTCGTCTACGCTCGGCGTGTGAAGCAGCGACGGGCTCGATAAGTACCGTTTGAGATCCTCCAAGGCCTTTTGGAATTCCGGAGCCCATGTGAAGTTATTCTTCTTCTTCAACAACGAGAAGAATCAATGACTCTTGTCGGAGGACCTCGAGATAAATCGCTCCAGAGCGGTTATGCGCCTCTTTAACCTTTGTACGACATTTATGTTGTCCACTACCGTGATGTCCTAGATATTTATCGAGGTTGATCTCGATTCCTCTATTGGATACCATGAAGCCAATAAATTTGCCAGAGCCGACCCGAATGCGTATTTTCTTAAGTATAATTAAAGTTTCCTGAAAATGCTTCGAATGGTCCTCTGCTCGCAGGGACTTAACTAGCATGTCATCAATATAAACTTCCATATATTCCCCTATTTTTTCTTTGAACATCGGATTTACTATGCGTTGATAACTGGTGCCAGCATTTTTAACCCAAATGGCATTACATTATAACAATAGGTACCATACTTAGTGATGAACGAGGTCTTTTACTGATCATCCGGGTTTATCCGTATTTAGTTGTACCCGGAATAGCCATCAAGAAAACTGAGGATCTCGTGGCCGGTCATGGCATCGAGAAATCTGTATTTAGTTTATTTCCCTTCTTAGGGACTACCACTACGTTTGCTAACAATTCGGGATATTTTTCTTCTCGAATCCATCCTATTTTAAGAAGTTTGGTTACCTCGTCTTTGATGAAAGTATGTTTGACCTCAGACTGGGGTCTTCTTTTTTGCTTCACAGGATGGAACTTTGGGTCCAGGCTTAGTTTATAGGTGGTAATTTCCGGTGGGATCCCTGTCATATCAAGATGATACAAGGAAAATCAATCCGTGTTAGTTTTAAGCAATTGAATAAGTTTTCACCTGAGCTCGGGAGTTAACCCTATGCTCGGGTATACCTTTCGTTCGGGCTGATGTTCGACCAATATGACTTGTTCTAGCTCTTTGACCGTTGACTTGGTGGCATCAGAATCATCAGGGACTATGAAGGATCGAGGGACCCCATAATCATCATCCTCATCAGTCCCATGCTTCTCTGGCTGGGTCGAGGCCGGTGTCTATGGTTGCTATCTGGCCTCATGTTTTCCCTTCAAATTTGACCCTTCTGTTGATGAGTGACGATATCGGTATCACTTTGTCGATTGCGAATATTTCCTTGGCGGCGGGTTGTTCCCTGTAGATTTTTTTAACACCCTTTGGCGTCAGAAACTTCAGAACCTGGTGAAGAGTCGATGGTACTTCCCTCATGTTGTGGATCCACGACCTCCTGAACAGGGTGTTATAACTCATATCGCCCTCGATCATATGGAACTTCATCTCTTGGATGGTCCGGCCATGCTCGCTGGATAATTTATCTCGCCTTTGGTGGTTTCACAAGCCATGTTGAAGTCGTCTAGTACTCGGGCCGCGGGCACAACCTGATCCTCTAGGTTGAGTTGTTCTACGACACTCGATCGAATGATGTTGGCCGAGCTACCGGATCAATTAAAACATGTTAAACTTGAGTTTTATCCATAAGTAGAGATATTACCAGTGCGTCGTTATGGGTTTGCACATCCCTTCTGCGTCCTCTTCATTGAAAGATAAGGTTCCTTCTGGTACGTAATCCCGAGTTCGCTTTTCCCCCGTGATCGACACCTTAGTGTGTTTTAATATTGGCCCTTGGGCAATATCGACCTCTTCAACAATCATGTGAATCGTGTGTTTTGGCTTTTCTTGCTCGTTCTGTCTATTTGAATCTCTGTTTCTGAAGTGATTCTTGGCCCAATCGCTTACGAATTCCCGAAGGTGCCCCTCGTTGAACAACCGGGCTACTTCCTCCCTTAGCTGTCTGCAATCTTCTGTTCTGTGGCCATGGGTGCATGATACTTGCACATTTGGTTGGGATTTCTGTGGGTTGGGTCGGTCTGTAGTGGTGGAGGCCATCTAGTATCTTTGATACGTCCGATGGCTGATACGATAACATATGCATCAACATTGAAGTTATATTCCGACATTCATGGTGCTTCTTTGGGCTCGGCATCCTTATCGAAACCATTCTTGATCATGAGCCCCCGAGAGTTGTGACCTCAATCTTTTCTCCTTTCACCTCGAACGGGGTTGTGCCCAGATCCGTTGCCTCTTCGATCTCCATTACATGGCTGGTAACCATCCTTATTCGATCGTGGTTCTCGGTCGATGTCCCTTTTGACTCTGTCGACAGGACTGATAGGATAAACAAACCCTTAAGGAGTCCCCAACTGATCATCGTTAACCCTAATCTTTGATTGGTACCGTTTATGCACATCGGACCAAGTAACTGCTGGGTATTCAATCAACTTCTGCTTCAACTTTGTGAAGCCACTAAGCTTCGTACATTTAGTCCTTGAATGAAGGCTTTAACGGCCCAATCATCAGCGACCGGTGGTAGATACATACGTTCTATTTGGAACCGTGACACAAAATCTCTGAGCATGTCGTTATCTTTCTACTTTACCTTGAAAAGTTTCGACTTCCTAGTCTCACCTTTGTAGCTCCGACGTGCGCTTTAACGAAGGAATCTGCAAGCATGGCAAAAGAATCAATGGAGTTGGGTGGAAAATTATGGTACCATATCATCACTCCCTTTGACAAGGTCTCCCTGAATTTCTTCAATAATATGGACTCGATCTCATCGTCCTCAAGATCATTCCCATTAATCGCACATGTGTAAGAAGAGACATGCTTGTTGGGGTCGGCCATTCCATTATACTTGGGAATTTCTGGCATGCTGAATTTCTTGGGAATTGTCTTAGGATCCGCGCTCGTGGGGAGAGGGCTTTTGCACGAACTTCTTTGAATCCAAACCCTTCAAAATCGGTGGATCCCCCGGGATTTGATCAACCCTGGAATTATAGGTTTCCACCTTCTTGTCATTTGCTTCAATATTATTTTCCCCCGATTCAACTCGCTTTGTCAGTTCCTCGATCTTCGTTTTGACACTGTTTCGGCCCTATGAACAACTTCCTGGGATGGTCCGGGCTCGACCCTGCTCGTTGCATGGTTCTGGTTTTGGAGTTGTGCTATTGCAGCTTGTTGAACTTGCAACATTTCGAATATCACTTGAAGGCTGATACCGCCTTCTTCACCACCCTGTGTGCTCTGACCGGCTAATAGAACATCTCTAGGGACTCTACTCTCGGAATCGACAGCCAAATTTGCATTAATGGCAATATGGGAGCTGAATTGGGTCTACGGCTGGGACTCATCAAGGTCAACTGGAGGTACTTTGTTCCCTGGGGCGGCTATGTTATCGTTTTCGTCATAGAGACCGAGGGCGTTGTCCACGTGTACGGGTGTTGCTTAAGAGTTTGACATGTTTATCCTGGAATCAAAGATACTCACAAGAGCAAGTATAAAATAGTATGTGTTATGAAATTTTGTACCAGGCAATAACTATTATCCTTAGCCCTACGGTGGACGCCAAACTGTTTACCCTAAAAATGTATAACAATTGAATCTATATGTGGTTTTAAGGACACGTGATTTTACTTGGTACAAACTGAGAAAATACGTAAATCGATATTAAAATTGACTGTAAATAGAGATAAAAGCAAACCAAATGAGATGCATAGGCCTTCGAACTAGGTCACGCTTGAACCAAATGGATATTCTAGTGAAAAATATGTACAAAGTGACAGAGTATTGAGAGCTTAAGAGAAATGTAGTATATTGCTTTGTATTGTGTAAATATGAAGATTTTACAGATGATCAGACCCTCTTTATATAGTAGGGTAGTCCTACTTATTTTACAACTCTAAATACAGTAAGAAATCCCATGATTGGCTATTTAATCGGCCTCATCTTGATACGTGTCGTGATCCTTGCTTGATTACGGATATTTCGGCTTACCGTTACTTGGCTAGGTAAATTTCCATCGGTCTTTCTAGACCTCTATTTTGCTTGGCCTCGATCATGGCCGATATCGACCTTGATCGATCTCTGGATTACGAGCTCAGCAATCTAACTCCGCATTATGGCTCGATATAACACGAGTCCGAACATTAACCTATCATGATCCAACCTCGATTAGTCATAAGAAGGGCAGGCTCGTTCTGACCATATATAGAGTGATTGATGCAAAGATTCAGGTACGTTGAGCAATGGATCGGAACATAATGAAAAGTTTACAATAAGCTAGAATCATAAATACATTCCCCAGTGGGGGAATATAAGTAGGATCCAAATATGATAATACCAGGTTCGGCTCTAACATTGTAGCTACTAATAGTGCTGTCAATATGGATCGGGTCGGGTAAGTTGATCCGACCCACATGGGCTTTAGCAATTGACGGGTTGGGCTCGGCTAGCCCACCATTTTGATGGACCTTATAATGGTCACCCCACCCCATCCCTATGTGGGCCGCGGGCCCCCACGAGCCAGCCTATCATTTTTTTAAAATATAATTTTATATTTTTTCTTTAAGTTCTAACTTAAAAAAGATAAATATTTAAAAGTTAAAAAATATCTTATTGGAAAAATTTGCAAAACTTAATTACTTTTTATATTGTTCTATAATATCGTAATAAATACTAGAAAAGTAAAAGACAAGACTATATTTCATTCACTAAAAGTCAAAAGCCAAAACAAACTATTCAAGAAAACGTCTATGATGCTTATAGGATATCCAACACATCATCTTCATCAAACACATTTGAATCCGCTTGTGACAAGGCTGTATTAACATCTTCACTTTCATCTACATCTACAATTCATATGCACTATTAATTAGTTAAAAATTAAGTATAATTAATTTAAAAACTAATAATATTCAAATTCACATAAAAAAAATATTACCAATTTGAGTTTGAAAAAAGTTGTGCAACTAATGAGTATTAACAAATGTTTGGACATTTTCATGATGATGCAACTTATGTATTTTGTGAGAACATGCCCATTAATGATAAATGTTGAGTTCAATGGTGCAACGGTAATATGAATACTAAGTACATCACGCGCCATCAACGATCGGGATATTTCTACAATGGTCCTTCCAATACATGATAACATCCATATCTCTTAAAACTTCTCAAGATCAAGTTTTGTTTCCTCTAAGTAAAGATCCAATTCTGACTTTTCATCACAAGAGGCAATATATTTTTTATATTTATATATTTTAAATAAATATTTTTATCACGACCACGAGCCGGCCCAACCCAGCCTCAGTCAAGCCTCACGGGCCTTGGGCTTACTCGGGCCGAGGTTAAAAGCCCCGTTTTCAAATGGGCTCAAAAAATTCTAGCCCAACCCTACTAAATCACTGGATGGGCTGGTCCAACGGGCCAAGACCATATTGACGGCTCTAGCTACTAAGGCTTGTGCCTAGGAAACCAAAAATTTGGGGCCCCCATTTTTTAGAAATAGTAGATTTATAGGTATTTAAATAAAATAAATTTATTACTTTTAGTAAAAAAATAAACTTTTTCGTATAGAAGAAAGAATTTTTTTTAGATTCAAATAAAATAACCGTTTGACTTACTTAAAATGGGGGGTATGTGTCACGACCCATTTTCGTATTAGGCCGTGATGTCGCACAACACCATTGTTAGGCAAGCCAATACTGAATTAACTAAAAATCTCCCAAATAGAGTAAAACACTAAGTAGATAATATTCTACATTAATTGAAAATATTTTTGATATTTACCGATGTAACAAGATTTAGACGGAACAATAAATGCAACCGTAATCATTTAAATACAACCCAAAATGTCAAAAATCTACTAGTATGTGTGTGCCAAGACTTGGTGTCACAAGTATATGGGCAATCTAGTAGAATATACAAAACAAATGTTAGCCTACTGTCTGAAAGGAAATAGACAGAAAATAGAACGTAAGAATGACTCCAGCTGCTGCAGAACGGCATAAAAGGGAAGCTCACCGCTAGTCTCGAACTGGAAGAAGTAGTGACGAGTGGTCGACTTCGGCACATACTAGGGCCATCAAAATAATAATGTATGATTCTAAATAAACACTATATATAAAACTACAATAACTACAGAACAAGAAGTAACTGAACAACTCTTCCATCATTTTCAAGTAACTAAAATACTTTCCTTACTTTTAGCAAATGATCTCTAAAACAGTAAATTTATACATTTATAAAAGGGCTTTCAGTTCTAATATCACACATAAATTGCACCGAGGACGTTCGGCCCAATCCAACATAAATATAAATGGTGCACTATCGTTGATCGAACGACGCGAACCATAAATGCATCTATTACCCCGCTCGTGAATCATTCATGCGACGCGGTCAAACATAAGTTTAAAGAATTACCCCGCTCGCGAATCATACATGCAACGCGGTCAAATATAAATGTAAGGAATTACCCCGCTCACGAATCATACATGCAACGCGATTGCACATAGATTTTCTCAAGTTATTATAATATCCTTCTATTCTTTTCAAAATACGAAGTTCAAATGAAAACCTTTAAGAATCTCAATTTATATAAATATTTCAACTCCTTCCAAAACGTTTAGCAAACAACTCAATCCCACTACTTCTCAAGGCAAACAATAAACATAAGTCGCTAACCATATCAACACGGCATGATGTAGGCCTATAACTACCCGAACATAGGCTAATTAGTAGCTACATACGGACTCTCGTCACCTAGTGCGTATGTAGCCCCCACAAATAATCATATATTAATTAAATTCACCTATGAGGAAGTTTCCCTCTTACAAGGTTAGAAAAAATACTTACCTCGCTTCAAGGCCTACTTTCCGGTCCAAGCTTACGCCCCAAACCTCAATTCGGTGCCAAACAATCCAAAACTATCCAAATAGTGTAAAGACTAATCAATATAGGCTTAAAAGTTCATATTCCAACTATTAAGAATTTCCCCAACTCAATTTGCAAGATTCTAAAAATTCATCCCCAGACCCACGTGCCCGGATTCCGGAAATTTTTGAAGAAAGTTGTTACACACAACCTAAGGAACATAAATATATAATTTTCACTAAGTTCCATAACTATTTTCTTGGTAAAACTCCATTTTTATCAAAACTCTAGGTTTTTCTCTAAACCCATGATTTCTACCAATTTTCATGTTAGAATCTACCCAAAATCTATGCATTAAACTCACATTAAGTAGAGATTACTTACCTCAAAATGCTAGGTCAAAATCCCCTCTTTTGAAGCTTTCAAATCGCCCAAGGATGGAAGAAAATGAATGAAAATGCCTAAGTCCGGTATTAAATGAAGTGCACTGCCTCCAGTGATTTTGCACCTACGGGGAGTTGGCCGCACCTGCGGTTCCGTACCTGCGGAAAATCCATTGTAGGTGCGTATTTTCTCCTACTAGCCAAGTTCCGCATCTGCGGGCCCAAAGGACCGCATATGCGCACAAGCCCGCACCGGCGACCACAATCCTCGCACCTGTGGTGCCTGGGCTGTCCTCCCTCCTCCGCTTCTATGGTTCATGGCTCGCACTTGCGGCTGCCCAACCGTAGGTGCGGCTACACCAGAACTGGTGCACCAGCAGCTCTTTTGAGCTTCAAACTCGACTTGCGCAACGTCCGAATGGTATCTGGGCCCTCCGAGGCCCCGTCCAAACATACCAACAAGTTTGGAATCATAAGACGGACTTGCCCAAACTCTCAGAACGCCCGAAAAAATATAAAAACTAAGAATCGCAACCCAAAACCTATGAATCAAACTTAAGAACTTCAAGTTCTTCATTCCACTTCCAATGCGCCAAAATGTACTTTAACTACTCTAAATGACACCAAATTTTGCGTGCAAGTATTAAATGATATTACGAAACTATTACCAGTCTTAGAATTCCATTTGGAACTCGATATCACCAAAACGCATTCCAAACCAACTTTAAAGAACTTATAAAACCTTCAAGAACCAATTTTCACTATTAGGTGCCAAAATGCTCCCATGTCATCCAAAATCTGACCCGAGCATACACCTAAGTCCGAAATCATCATATGAACCTATTCTAACCATAAAATCTCGATTCTGAAATTGTTTACTCAAAATGTTGACAGAAGTCAAACTTGGCCTTTTAAGCCAACCTTAAGGAACCAAGCGTTCTGATTTCACTCCAAACTCTCCCAAATCACGTACCAACCATCCCCGCAAGTCATAAATCAGTAAAAGCAACTACGGGAAGTCTTATTTAGGGGTACGGGGTTCTAGAAAGTAAAACAATCGATCGGGTCATTACAGTATGAATAGGATTTTTGACGTGTGGATTAGAATTGGTTTGACCAGAAAATAGTACAAGTAGAAGATAATATATCTTTATCAAATAAATAGGCTTATTTTTAAATATTTATGTTGCTTATAGAATAATGTTAACATGTGCCTCAGCCGATAAGAAATGTTTTTAAAATTAAAATGGACAAAATTATAGCTAAGATCAATAATGTCTCAAGAAAGATTAAATGAGTGTGTTGTATTATAGATTGAAAAGTAATTATTGGAAGAAATCAATTATTAAAAAATATTAACAACTTTTCATATCTCAAAAAGTTAGAAGAATAGACAACAAATAAAAATATGTATTATAATTTTTTGAAAAATACTAGGCCTCATCTTAAACTTTGGCTTTAGGCCAGAGATGGACTTGAGCCGCCCCTGGATATTACTAGTAAAAATTTCATGGGGTGCCCTTTTTGGTCGCCCCTTTTAACTTATACTCGTTTTGTTTTTTCGTTTGCATCCGTACCCTTTTTTTTTTTGTTAAAAGCGTTTAAAAATATGATTTTGCCCTTCAGGACTATTGACAAAACTGTAGACTGCAAGACAAAATTTCAGCATGTTTTGGTATGACGTTTTAGCAAATGAACTAAATAACTTCAGCATGCATTAGAAAATACTCGTTAGAAACTTACTGCAAAATAAAAACTTAAGCATGTTTAGTCTGAAGTTTTAGAAAATGAACTAAAAAACTTCAGCTTGTTTAGACTGAAAGAGAAAACTCATGACAAAACTGTAGACTGCAGGACAAAACTTCAGCATGTTTTGGTGCGAAGTTTTAGCAAAGCAAATGAATTAAAAAACTTAAGCATGTTTAGTCTAAAGTTTTAGCAGATGAACTAATAAACTTAAGCATGTTTAATCTGAAGTTTTAGCAAATTAACTAAAAAAAACTTAAGCATGTCAAGTCTGAAATTTTAGCAAATGAACTAAATATCTTAAGCATCTTTAGTCTGAAATTTTAGCAAATGAAATAAATAACTTCAGCATGTATTAGCAAAAACTCATTAGAAAATTACATACTGCAAGACAAAAACTTAAGCATATTTAATATGAAGTTTTAGCAAATGAATTAAAAAGCTTAAGCATATTTAGTTTGAAGTTTTCACAAATGAACTAAATAACTTCAGCATGTTTAAACTGAAGTTTTAGCAAATGAACTAAATAACTTCAGCATGTTTAAACTGAAGTTTTAGCAAATGAACTAAATAACTTCAGCATGTTTTGACTGAAGTTTCGAATAAACTCATGATAAAAATGTAGACTACAAGATAAATAACTTCAGCATGCATTAGCATGAAGTTTTAGCTTCAATGTGAAACAACTCCATGCTATATTAGCATGAAGTTTTAGCTTCAACATGAAACAACTTCATGCTACATTAGCATGAAGTTTTAGCTTCAAGGTGAAACAACTTCATGCAAGTGTCTGAAGATGAATCTGGACAAGTTTCTTGTTTTTGATAAAGCTGATGAGAGGAGAGGATGAGATATTTTTTCACGAATGAGGTTGCAGATCACGCGATTTGTCTGTAATGACCCGACTGGTCATTTTGAGCATCTGCACTTTGCTCTATAGTAAGAAGCCTCGTAATGGAGTTTCGTCAGTCCTACTAGCTCCGTTGGTTAATTTTGGACTTAGGAGTGCACCGGATTATAATTTGGAGGTCCGTAGTTGAATTAGTCTTAGATTGGCGAATGTTGGATTTCTGGGAAGTTTGATTGGGAGTGGAATTTTTTATATTGGGTTCGGATTCCGATTCCAGAAGTTGGAGTAGGTCCGTAATGGAAAATGTGACTTTTTTGCAAAATTTGAGGTCAATTGGACGTGATTTGATAGGTTTCGACATCGGTTGTAGAAGTTGAAGTTCCAAATGTTCATTGATTTTGAATTGATCTATTAATCATCGTTTCGAGGTTGTTATGCGTGATTTGAAGCTTTGAGTATATTCATTTTATCATATAGAACTTGTCTGCAAAATTTGGCGTCATTTGGAGTTGATTTGACATGGTTCAGACGCTCGGTTGCGATTCTAGAAGTTATTTTGATGATTTGAGCGCGCGAGCGAGTTGGGGTTATGTTTCTGGACCTGGGTGCATGATTGGTTTGGATCCCCGAGGGCTCGGGTAAGATTCGGATTTGTTTCGGAATGATTTTTCATAATCTTTGATTTTTGGTGCTGGTGTCATCGCATTTGCGACGTTTTTGTCGCAAATGCGACTATCGCAATTACGAAGCAACCTCGCATTTGCGAAGCTGGGCTGCTGAGAAAAGGACTCACATTTGTGAGAAATTTACCGCTTTTGCGAGGCCTAATGAGTTCGCATTTACGGACTCAGCATCGCATTTGCCATAAAGGCCTGAGTTTGTTCGCATTTGTGATCAAGTGGTCGCTTTTGCGAAGGTCCAGTGTTCGCATTTGTGATACTCTGGTCACATTTGCGAAGGCAGCATGGAATTCCTATGTTCACTTTTGCAATAATTAGTTCGCATTTGCGAACCCCCTGTCGCAAATGCGACATCTGCAGCCTGTTAAGTGCTGAGAATTCCAAGTCTTAGCTTTATTTTCATATATTTTGAACCCTAGCTTCGAGGTAGAGGATTTTGTGAAGGGATTTTCATACCAAATCATTGCGCAAGTGTCTTTAATCATTTCTCAACAATATTTCATGATTTTATATAAGATTTAACATCAAATTCATGAGAAATCTATAGATAAATTTGGGGATTCTGTCAAAGTTTTAAAAAATAAAAATTTGGGATTTGGGAGTCGAATAGAACTCGGATTTGAAAACAAAACACATATTTGGACTCGTGATGCTATGGGTAGTCCCAACTACCCCTAGACCCGGGTTTTGACCATGCGGGCCCAGTGTTTGACTTTTGTTGACTTTTTAGAAATCTAATAAAAATCAGAGCTTTATTAATTGAAATTGTTTTCTCTTGAATTGTGTGATGTATTCAAGTCGTCGTGGACTAGATTGAGTCGGGCGGAAGCGAATTTGTAAAGTAAAAAGGCTAAATTGAGTGTTGAGTAAGCCGAATTGAGGTAAGTGTTTTGCATAACTTTGTCGAGGGAATTTCCTCCTATTTGTGATCGTTTGCTACATGCGGGGGTGAAACATATATGAGGTGACAAGTGTATATGTATGTGCCAGGGTTAATCATACTCGGGGGGTGGGGATGGATTATGTTACACTTGTATTTGTAGAATTTCATGACCTTCCTGCTTCATGCCTTACTTGACTCTTAGATACTAAGAACATAGTATCAAATGTTAGAAATCCAGACTTAGCTTAATATAACTTGATCAAATTTGACATATTTCTGAGAATACATTAATGTGTCTAATTCGGTCATCTATATGCTTAATACTTAATACATTGCTACAGTCGATCTTCTTGAGATACTAGACTCTATACTTGTGTTGTGGATCATTCGTGAGATTTGTGGAACTATTTGAATAATACAGTTCTTTAGGGTTTATTGAATCATTGTTGGCTCGAAAATTTGTGATGGGGATTTCTTTGGAATATCCGTTAAAACTCTCTCCTTGATGTTATTTATGTTTCCTGTCTTGTCTGTCATTGATATACATATGCTTGGTAAGGAAGAGTGTAAAGCACGAAGGTTAATGTCGTGCCATTGCATATACATTTTCATGTGAGGGAGAGTGTAAAGCACGAAAGGGTGATGTCGTGCCATATTATTGAGAGTGTAAATCACGAAGGGTGATGTCATTCCATAATATTGAGAGTAAAAGCACGGTGGGTCATGGCACGATGGGTGTTTCCGTGCAGGCGAGGACAAGGGACATGCATTATGTTTGATATCAGTCTTTCGTGTATACATTCATGTCTTTACCTCGAACTGTTATTGTCATAATTATATATCTGATGTGACTTGTTGTTATTGTTCTGTCCTTGATATCTATCTAATTTGTTATTTTGTTGCTCATACCTTCTACTTGCTTAACTTGAAAATACCATGCCTATTTCATGCTTGAAAATTATACTCATGTCGTATATATTTTTTTCGCACTTTAGTATAAGCCTTCCACCATGCTAGTCATTCATGCCCTTGCTTGTTATCTTGCAACGGTTATGCGTTTCCTTCTCGTTTTTTATATTTGTACTTAGGCCTCCAATATTCTAGTTAATTGAAGTTGATATTCCTTGTTTTCTAATTGTTGTTATTACTCACGTTCTTTCCGCTTCATCTTTTCCTGTTGCTCACATGTATGTCCTTGTCCGTTATTGCTATTTGTGTATTTCCCACTCTATAATTCTTGTTATTGGTATTTCTCATCTGGTTGGTTCTGTTATACGTACATTTGAAAGGATGAGTTGAACGCACGAAGGGTGTTGCCGTGCTAATTGATTTGTCACATAAATTATTTATATATGGTGAGAAAGAGATAGAAGCACGAAGGGTGTTACCGTGCCATTTGACTTGATATCTTGGATACACTTCTCATACCAGGAAAGATTGTAAATCTTCTACTGTGATTCCTTCTAGTAATTGTTGA
Source organism: Nicotiana paniculata (assembly GCA_005239505.1). NCBI lineage: Eukaryota > Viridiplantae > Streptophyta > Magnoliopsida > Solanales > Solanaceae > Nicotiana > Nicotiana paniculata. The sequence continues at coordinate 1,174 of MDKI01225374.1, read as the reverse complement.
CTGTCTCGCAGAGTTGTGTACGATACTTTTTTTTGTTATGTTTTGAACTGCCTATACTGTTAGTCTAATGTACAGGTTTTAACAATAAGCATCTTTTAACTAAAAGCCTAGTCACTACTTCGACGAGGTTAGACAAAATACTTACCAGTACATATGGGTCGATTGTACTGATACTACACTTATGTACGATGTGTACAGATTTTTGGAGTAGAGCTGTTGGTGATGTCGGGTGCTGATTCTGAAGATGTTTGCGCATTTTGGATATAGTTGTCTATTGTCTTTGGTAACTTAGGTCTTGTTATTTTTTTAAGTATCTTTCAAACAGAACGTGTATTTATTCGTACCAGCTTTGTAAATTCCAAATCTTAGAAGCTCATGAGTCGTACTACCAGTTCTTGTGTAAATTTGTAAGAGTTCAGATAATCCTATTTTAGTTTCTTATATATATTCATTTGGCTTGTATCTATTGTTAGTTGGCTTACCTAGCGGGTCGATTTAGGTTCCATCACGACTTGAGATTTAGGTCGTGACAAGTTGGTATCAGAGCTCTAGATTCATAGGTTCTACGAGTCATGAGAAAGTGTCTAGTAGAATATTGCGGATCGGCATGATGACATCCATACCAATCTTCGAGAGGCTACAGGGTATTTAGGATATACTTCCCATCTTTCTTTCCTTATCGTTCGGCATTGATTCAGCTTGGAGCGTAACTCTTTTAATTCCTTCTACGTATCCGTATACACATGCGAGCGCTCAGTATCGGTGGAGCATCGACGGCTTGTGAGACCCTGGATGAGCTGCGAGATGTGATATTCATGTGTGCTGATGATGGGTAAGCTTAGAGGACTTGTGTTCGGGTTGTGACTGCAGCTTGAGCACGGGGATTTTGGTGGTGTGAGTATCTGCTTTTGGACTTATACACTCGGTAGTGTCCCTATGAGTGGAGATTGTGGCAGGCTAGTAGTTGGATGACTAAATGACGAGTGGGATGTGGCTACGGTCTATATTCAGGTGATTTGAATGTGACGAAAGGAGTCTACTTGAGGTGTAAAAAGGGCCAGTGAGTGTTGATTTCTGTCTTGATGTGGCGTATAGTCTCGAGTCATGAGTGTATGATGCGTGGCTAGAATTCATGATTTTAAGCATTATATACCTTGCATTTTATGTGTTTTAA
>ML361892.1:0-13778 GCA_005239505.1 Nicotiana paniculata | reverse complement strand
AAGAGTAAGATAAAAATTTAACATATTAAGATTAGATATAACCTTAATATCTATAGCAAAAAAATAGTACAGAATTTGGGTGTGGTCAAAAAATAGTTGTTCACATTGATTACCTGATACAAACTTTGATAATACACACTATTTTACACTTGTTCTTTGGAGTATCTTTGATTCCAGGATCAAAATGTTCAACTCTCAATCATCACCCCTACACGTGGACAATTATATTGGTCACCACGACAAAAATGATAACATAGCATCAAGGAACGACGTACCTCCAGTTGGTCTCGATGGAGTTCTGGCTGTAGATCCAATCAACGTCAGCTCACATGTAGCCATCAACACAAATATGGCCGTCGATCCTGAGAGCAACATCTGTAGGTATGTTCAATCAGCCACTCAAAGCACACATGGCGGCGAAGAGGGAAAGATCAGCCTATGGCTGATCTTCGAAATGTTGCAGGTTTAACAAGAAGTGATAGCCCAGCTCCAAAACCAGAATCACCCACCAAGCAGGATTGACCCGAGCCGTCCTAGGAAGTTGTCCACAAGGTCGAATCAGTTTCAAGGAAATTGAACGAGAAGGAATCGAGGGCAGATCCTGCAATCATGAAGATGCTTGAAGGACTAACAAAATGAGTTGAGTCTGGGGAAAAGAAAATCAAGGCAAACGACAAGAAGGTGGAAACTTACAGCTCCAGGGTCGATAAAATCCCGGGGGCACTGCCAAAATTGAAGTGGATAGATTCCAAAAAGTTTGTGCAAAACCTTCCCCACCGAGCACGACTCCCAAACCGATTCCCAAGAAGTTCCGCATGCCCGAGATTCCTAAATACAATGGAACGACCGACCCGAATGATCATGTCACCTCTTACACACGTTTTATCAAAGGGAATAATCTAGAGGATGACGAGATCGAATCGGTCTCGCTAAAGAAATTCGGGGAGACCCTGTCAAAGGGAGGTATGATATGGTACCACAATTTACCACCTAATTCTATTGATTAATTTGCTACGCTTGCAGATTCTTTTGTAAAGGCACACACTGGGGCATCAAGATCGAAACTAGTAAGTCAGACCTTTTCAAGGTAAGGCAGAAGGACAAACGAAATGCTGAAATTTGTGTCTCGATTCCAAATGGAACGAATGGATCTACCACTGGTCGCCGATGATTGGGTTGTTCAAGCTTTCACCCAAGGACTCAATTTTCGAAGCTTAGTGGCTTCGCAATAGTTGAAGCAGAATTTGATTGAATACCCAGTTGTTACTTGGGTCGATGTGCACAATCGGTATCAACCAAAGATCAAGGTTGAAGACTACTAGCTTGGGTCTCCTTCCGGGTCCGTTTATCCTATCAGGACCGTTGATAGAGTCAAGAGGGAGATTGAACAAGGACTAAGGTTGAACAAGGATCGGGACCTGTCGTATAATGGAGATCGTAGGAGCAGCTAATCTGGAAAAATCTTGTACGAAATGAAAGGAGGAATGACTGAGGTCAGAGCTCTCGAGGGCTCATGAACAAAAACGGCTTGGACGGGCCTATCAGACCTAAAGAGGCATCACGATTATCAGAATATAACTTTAATGTTGACGCAGCCGCCATCGTATCGACCATCGGACGCATCAAAGATACCGAATGGCCTCGACCTTTACAAACCGATCCAGCCCAAAGAAATATCAACAAAATATGCAAGTATCATGGCACCCATGGCCACAGAATGGAAGATTGTTGACAATTAGAGAAGAAGTAACCTGGTTATTCAACTACGGGCACCTTCAGGAGTTTCTGAGTGACCGAGCCAAGAATCATTTCAGAAACAGGGATTCCAATAAACAAAGTGAGCAAGAAGAACCTCAATACATCATTCATATGATTATCGGAGGGGTCGATGTTTCCCAAGGTCCGATGTTAAAATGCACCAAGGTGTCAATCACAAGAGAGAAACGGACTCGGAACAACGTTCCACAAAGAACCTTATCTTTCAACGACGAGTATGCAAAAGGAATCATGCATCCCCATAATGATGCATTGGTAATATCTGTACTCATGAATAAAACTCTAGTTAAACGCGTGTTAATTGATCTAGGTAGTTCGGACAACATCATTCGATCGAGCGTCGTAGAACAACTCGGCCTACATGACCAAATCGTGTCCGCGGCCCGAGTGCTAAATGAATTCAACATGGCTTGTGAAAGGACCATCCAGGAGACCAAGTTTTATGTGATCAAAGGGTACATGAGATACAACACCCTGTTCGGGAGACCGTGGATCCAAAACATGAGGGTTGTCCCTTCACCATGTGTTAGAATTCCCAACACCAGAGGGGATTAAAACAATCTATAGGGAGCAACCCGCCGAGGAAATGTTTGTTGTCGATGAAGTGATTCCAATATCAAGACTCTCATCGCCAAAGGAGTCAGGTTTGAAAGCAAAACAGGAAGCCAAATAGCAATCACCGACTCTGACCTTGACCCAACTGGACAAGCAGGGGACCGACAAACACGATTATTATAGGGTTCCTTGATCCTTCATAGTCCCTGATGATTCCGACGCTACCAAGTAAATGGTCGAAGAGCTGGAGCAGTTCATACTAATTAAACATCTGCCAGATCGAAAGGTATACTTGGGCATGGAGTTAAATTTCGAGCTCAGCAAAAGAACTCATTCAATTTCTTATAGCTAACATGGATTGTTTTTCTTGGTCCCATCTCGACATGATAGGAATCCCACTAGAGATAACCACTCGTAAACTGAGCTTGGACCCGAAGTTCCATCCGGTGAAGCAGAAAAGGAGACCCCAGTCCGAGATCAAGCATGACTTCATCAAAGATGAGGTAACTGAACTCCTTAAAATAGGGTCCATACGGGAAATAAAATACCAAGAGTGGGTAGCAAACGTATTAGTAGTCCCTACGAAAGGGAAAAAACTAAGAATGTGTGCAGATTCGAGGATTAAAATAAAGCATGCCCAAATGACTCTTTTCCTTTGCCTAACATCGATCGCATGATCGATGCCACGGCCGGCCATGAGATCCTCAGTTTCTCGATGCCTATTCTAGGTACAACCAAATACAAATGAACATGGATGATCAGGAAAATACCTCTGTCATCACTAAGTATGGAACATAGTGCTATAACGTAATGCCATTTGGATTAAAAAATGTTGGTTCCACTTACCAATGCCTAGTAAACCAGATGTTCAAAGAACAAATAGGGAAATCTATGGAATTTTATACTGACGATATGTTAGTTAAGTACCTGCGAGCAGAGGACCATTTGAAGTAATTGCAGGAAACCTTCCGTATATTAAGGAAGTACAACATGTAGATAAATTAGGAAAATGTGTGTTCGGTTTCGGGTTAGGTAAATTTATCAGATTCATGGTATCCAACTGAGGAATCGAGATCAACCCCGACAGATCAAAGGTATTGAGGATATCACGGTAGTGGACAACGTGATGGCGGGAAAAGTCTAACCGGGCGCATAGCTGCCTTGGGGCGATTCATCTCGAGGTTCTCTGATAAGAGTCATCGATTTTTCTCGTTGTCGAAGAAGAAAAATAACTTCACATGAACTCTGAAATGCCAACGGGCCTTGGAAGAACTTAAGCGATACTTGTCGAGCCCTCCACTGCTTCAAACACCGAGGGAAGACGAACAAATGTACTTATATTTGGTAGTATCGGAGATAGCGGTAAGTGGAGTCCTAGTTCGGGAAGAATACGGTACGCAATTTCTGATTTATTATGTTAGTCAGACCTTGGATGAGGCTGAAACTAGATATCCCAACCTAGAAAGTCGGTGCTCACTTTATTAAGCGCCTCTAGGAAACTAAAACCGTACTTTCAATGCCACCCTATATGTGTTGTGACAACTTACCCATTATGAATTATAATGCATAAACCCGAACTCTTGGGACGATTGGCCAAGTGGGGCCGTAGAAATCAGCGGGTACAATATTGAATATCGACCCCAGACAGCCATTAAGTCTCAAATTATGGCAAATTTTGTGGCTGACTTCACGCTGGCCCTAATACCCAAGGTTGAAAGAGAGTTGTTGGTAAACTCGGGGACGTCCTCGGGAATATGGACCCTCTTTACGGACGGTGCATCGAACGCAAAGGGGTCCGTACTTGGCATCGTACTGAAGCCACCTACATGCAACGTGGCTTGAGGAGGAGGTGATCGAATATGAGCTTGAGGAGGAGGTGATCGAAGCTAAGTGTGACTCCCTCCTTGTTGTAAAGCAGGTTAACCGAACGTTAAGTTAGAGAAGAACGAATGCAAAGGTACCTAGATAAGTTACATGTAATATTACATTGGTTTAAAGAATGGACATTGCATCACGTACCTCGAGATCAAAAGAGTGAGGCCAATGCCCTTTCAAACTTAGGGTCGTTGGTCGAGGACAACGATCTAAACTTAAGGGACGTTGTGCAACTCATGAGGTCAGTAGTCGAAGAAGGTCACGCTGAGACAAACTCCACAAGCTTAACCTGGGATTGGGAAAATAAATATGTATAGTGTTTGAAGACTGGTAAACTTCCCTCAAATCCAAAAGAATCGAGGGCTATGCGCACAAAGGCAGCCCGATTCACCTTGTCCGAAGACGGAACCTTGTTCAGAAGAATGTTCGATGGCCCATTAGCAATATATGTGGGACCGGGAGATACCGATTATGTTCTGAGGGAAGTTCACGAGGGCACCTGCGGAAATCATTCAGGTGCCGAATCATTGGTTTAAAAGTTAATCAGATCAGGCTATTACTGGTTGGCATGGAAAAAGATGCGAAGGCGCTTGTTCGAAAGTGTGACAAATGCCAAAGATATGCTCCAATGATTCACCAACCCGGGGAACTGCTACATTCAGTCTTGTCACCATGTCCATTCATGAAGTGGGAAATGGACATCGTTGGCCCTATTCCACGGGCACCATTTAAGGCTCAATTTATCTTATTTATGACTCACTATTTTTCTAAGTTGATTGAAGCACCGACATACGAGAAATTTAGGGAGAAAGAAGTCATCGACTTCATTTGGGACCACATCATATGTCAGTTCGGGATGCCATCCGAAATTGTGTGTGATAACGGGAAACAGTTTATCGGCGGCAAAGTTACCAAGTTTCTCGATGAGCATAAGATTAAAAGAATCTTATCGACACCTTATCACCGTAGCAAGAACGGGAAAGCCAAATCAACCAACAAAACCATAATCCAAAACCATAAGAAGAGGTTAACCAACGCCAAAGGGAAATGGTAGGAGATCCTACCTGAAGTCCTTTGGGCATACCGTACGACTGTGAAGTCCAGTATCGGTGCTACTCCATTTTCATTGCTTTATGGCGCCAAATCCCTTATACAAGTCGAAGTCGGGGAGCCAAGTATCAGATACCGATATGTAACAAGGGAGTCAAATGACGAATCCATAAATACGAGCTTGGAGCTATTGGATGAAAGGCATGAAGCCGCCCTTTTCGATTGGCTGCCCAAAAAAAAGGACGATAGGTAATACAATCGAGGGCCAACCTTCGATACTTTGATGTCGGGGACCTAGTGATAAGGAAAGTCACCCTAAACACCCGGAATCCGAACGAAGGGAAATTGGGTCTGAACTGGGAAGGACCGTACTAGATTCTCGACATCACCGGGAAAGGATCATATAAGCTCGGAATGATGAACGGAGAACAACCACTTAGCATTTGGGATATATCTCACCTAAAACAATATTACTGCTAAGATACGACCCCATTTAATTTCCTTTTTATTTCAGACTAACACTTTCAGGTGATCAACAAGAAGCGGCACAAAGACTTTAGGTTTGAAAGCACATGTTGCATTCTTTTTTCCATAGACCGGTTTTTTCCCAAATGGGTTTTTCGGCAAGATTTTTAACGGGGAATAAATGGATCGTGCAAATTTTCAAGTTCGATTATAAATCTGTACCGAAGATCAATTTAATAATATCCGAGGTTCCTCTACTATCCACCTCGAATACTGGGGGGGTATTACCCTAGGATATGCATTACCTTCAGATATCAACTTTAGCATGGAAATTACTTCGTAAAGGAAGTGTTTCGATTGGTAGGATTTATTGTAAGGGCCAAAAGATCAAACGAACCATGCCCACATAGATTTCTCGAGCCCTGGCATAAAACATGTACACATGTATGAGTGTTTTGCACAAGATAAAGAGAAGTAATTTCCTTGCAATCATCTTATGTTTTTAAAATTTCCTCTTTACATCCCTTAAAGAGTTTCGAACTTCCCATCTCCTGAAAATAACGAGCCCAAGGGTAGTCTATAACCGGAATACGAACGACTACTCCCTCACTCGGGGACTGTCGTCCGAAAAACTCGAACGGCCAAAGTCACTGGGCCTTGGGGGAATAAGACCTATTAGGAAACTCCGTTGTTTTTAAATGCATGGCCACCCCAATTGGCAGCTCCCGAACTAAAAGGCTACGACCAAATTAAAACAACTCAGAGATGCCTGAAACCCGTAACAAAAACTAGGCCTTCGAAAAAGAAATTTTTTCACAACCGGTTCTAAAGGCTACCCTTGGCAAACTTTAATATCAACTACCTACATGGGTAAAAAGTTTCTGGTAACACCGAACCCCTAAGACGCCTTAAAAAAAAGTAAGGCAAAAGCAAAGTTTGTTTGAACTTTCGAACATAGCCTGAATTATTTTATGTTAAGGAGTTTCGGCCCTTATGAATACAAGTAATAAAGAAAAGGGAAAATTTGAAAGCCAAAGGGGAAAGAAAGCCTTGTATATATAATCTTTTTACAAAGGCCAGAATGTCCCGATATAGAAATTTACAATTGCCAAAGCGGCCTCAAAAAGATGCAAAAGGAAAAAATAAAAACATCTAAATTCCTAAGTGGCCTGGTCCTCATCGGGGACAACATCTTCATCCTCGGGGTCTTCCTCACCTTCAGATTCAGTTAAGCTCTCAGAATCTTCCACGGGAGAAGCCAGCTTCCGAGCCCTGGCTTTTTCTACCTTGGCATTCTCGATTTTCGCTAGTATGTCAAAGCCCTAAGCATGGACTCCCTAGAGGTCTTCCCTTAGAGCTTTCCACCTTGCATGATCCACCATGCTCTTGGCCTGCACCTGAATAGCCTGTACGTCAACCTTGAATTGGGCCACTTTAGCATCGGCCTTGGTATTGGCCACGACAACCTCAGATTTGGCTGCCTCGAGCTCTGTGGCTAGGCTCTCTTGGCCAGAAATAGCCGAGTTTAGCTTAGATTGGAGCTCCTCGATCCGCTTGACCTGCACTGAGGTCTTCTCTTTTGTAGCCCGAAGTTGGGCCTCGGCCGACGTCAGGTGCTTGGACAACTTCCTTTTCCAAGGTTATGAGGTCCATATTTTTCTGGAGCTCCTCGGCCTCTGTTTGTATCACGTCTACCTGCGCATGTAGCTGCCCTATTTTTTCAAGCCTTTCTCGAACCTGCAGGATCGGATCATTAGCCACTAAGTCCAGTTCATCGTCATTATCTTCAAGTACTCGATTTACCTGCTCGGCACACTTGGCACACTCCTTCTGAGCCGCTTCTAACTCGGTCTGATGTTTCTGACTCAGAAGCTTATAAGTATCCCTCTTCTCGGTAAGCTCCCAAACCTCATCCTCGTACTGGGTTAATTCCTTCCGGATTCGGAGGAAAACCTCATGGTGCAATACCGAGGCCTGCAAGCATAAAGAAAGGTGTTAGGATTATTTGCAACTTCAAATTTAAAATAAATAATGAAGGAACACTTGAAGTTACCCGATTCAAAGCATGATGGGCTTCATAGGAAGGGCGCTTCCACCGCGTCCATCACGACCTGGTCCTCTTTGGTCACCAAGCAACTAAGGTAGCTAGCAACCCCCTTGGGGGCAGAGAAAACCTCGGCATCCTCCGGGACAGAGAAAATTATTGATCGTTTGCAGTCGGGTTTAACACTCAGGGCTGGGAACCGATTCACCATATTTGGGCTTGATGAAGACCCACTGGCCACCGATAATGGTACCTTCTTTGGTACCGACAAGTCACCAAGCCCGGTGACATCTTCTGAGGCACCAGAATCTAACCCATCCAAGACTTTATGGATATCAGTCGTCCCCGTTCGCATCTTAAGAACGGCCTTCTAGCATACCTACCTTGCGTATCATGCAGTCTGAGAACTGAGGGACCCGGTAAGGTCGATCTCCCCAAGCTCGTCTCAGGGGAACCTTCCTCTACTCCAGAAGTTTCGGCCCCGCTCTGTCTCTCAACCTCCTTTGCCTGGGACAAAGTAGCCACGCCCGTTCCGGTTCGCAAGTCCCGGCCAATGCCTTCTCGACAGCCTTCCCAGCTCGAGGCAAAGTAGTATGCTCCCGAGTCATTAGCTCAGAGTTATCTTTTTCTTCTTCTTCTTCTTTGGACTCATCCCTCTTTAGGAGGATCGCGTCCGATGGAAGAGCGCTGGTACATTCCTTAGCTTTACGCGCCAGCCTCTTCTTTGGTTTTCTCTTATCCAAGTCAAGAGATCTCGGGGCCCCTTTTCCATTTCTTTTCGTCACCTTGATTCGGAGTAGGGGACTCGAGAGGCACATCCTCATCCTCGGATGGAGTCCTCATAGCAACATCCTTAGGGATACCTACAAAAGAAAACAGAACCTATAATAAGTTGATAGCACGACAAGAAAGTCAAAACCTTATTGTACCAGAAAAGGAAACTTACCATTATTACGGGCCTCCCATCAACCCTTCGATAATTTCATCCAACCACGCTCGAAATATGGTCTCTATGAAACAAGGTCCTCGAACCATTCCTTGAGTTGAAGAACCACATCTGGCATTTTTTGCCACAGCTGCAACACCTAAAACACCGATAAGAAAGGAGATAAGAGGAGAAACAATAGATTAAATCTTCAAGGCAGAGTAGTACTTACGTTTCATGTTCCATTTCTCGTGGAATAGCATGTCCTCGGCAAGGATCAAATCTAAAGTCTTTATTCGAACAAAACGACCCATCCAACCTCAGTCCCGAAACTCATCTATACTCGAAAACGGGGCCCTACTGGCACGACAAGAAAGCTTGATTAACACCCTCGACATAGTCGGGGACTGTACAAGCGCATAAGATGATCGAGGGTGAAGGGACACACCTCGACTTGGTTTACGAAGAATCCAAGAAGAATTACTATTCTCTAGAAGGAGGGGTAAATCTGACCAACAGTCACTTGTACCTCTTGCAGAAGGCAATGATGATCGGGTCTAAGAGACCCAACGTGAAGGGGTAGGTGTAAACACTTAAAAAACCCTCCACGTGGGTAGTGATTGATTCCTCAGGCGAAAGCACAACCACATGCTTATTATCCCAGTTGCAATATTCTTTGACCTTGGTGAGGAGATCATCGGTGATCATACATATCTACCTCGAGACCGGCTCGCATCAACCCGATACTAAAGATGCTTTTTCGATCTTAAAATAAGCTACGGTTGGGCACCTTGTAGGAACGAACTCTTCAGGGTCTGGTTCCACCACAACCCCGTCACCGACGGGTCACAATGAAGAGGTGACCTCCTTTTGTAGGACATTCTTAGAAGTTTTTTCCATTGTATATTAGAAGAAAGGGAAATTAGGAAGGTATACTTAGTGGTTTGTTAAAAGTTCAACAAATTTGGGTGCAAAAATTGGAGAGAAAAGGTATTTTTGAAAAACAAGAATAGAAAGAGCTTTGAACGTAAAGTTTGAATGAATTAAAGTTAGGGTATTTATAGCTTGTTAATGACGGTTCAGAACCCGTAGTGGCCGACCAGCACTGATAGGAGTTTAATGCCTTGGTAACTGCACCGATGAGACATTTCAGTAACCATTTGTCTCCTACGTCATAGTCGGGTGTCTCAGTGATCGTTTGTTGCTTACGTCGTGGCCCATCGAGATGGGATTCGGAAGTTCATATCGTTTCTCATCATCTCCTCTCCGAGAAATGAGGGGACTATCTGTATACGGTCAAAATCGGTTTTTCCTCTTGTGTGACTAATCGGGACTGGAATATGATAGGTTAATATTCGACCTCGAATTATATCGAACTGAGGTGCGAAGTTATATTGTTAAGCTTGAGACCCCGGGACTGAAATAAATTGAGATAAGACGTGATCGAGGGAAATTTGCCGAGTCGAATAACAGAAGGGCAAATATTCGCGATCAGTTGTAGATCACGGTGAAAATCTCGGGACGTATCAAGGATAGGCCGATTAATTAAAAAATCATGAGATTTTTTACCTTGTATAGAATTGTATCAAGAGTAGGACTCCCCTACTGTATGAAGAGGGTCTGATCATTTATAACACACATCACAATGCGCAAAGCAAAGCCATATACTGTCATTTCTAGCTTTTACATCTTGTTATTCTATCCATACATTAGTGGAGGCATCTCTTGGTTCAAGGGTGATCGAACTCGAGGGCCAAGATTGTTCGATTTGTGTGATTTGCATTTATTCTTTTATCGTCGATTTTAATATTAATCTTCTTTCTTGATTTGTATCAATTTATATTACATATCCTTAAAACGGCGTATAAATTTATATCTTATTTTTTGGTTAAACACTTACACCTTGAGACAGGGAAGGATACACGAAAAGATGATAAACATAATGGAACCGAAACGTCAAAGAAAGGTAATCTCTAAGAACAAAAGAATGCCCAACAAGTTTTCCTCTGCCTCATTTCAAGGCCCCTCAAACACATGAATCTTTATAATGTGCAAGAAGAAGAAGAAGAACCAAAATTCCTAAAGATTCGAGGGAACACGAGGAAAATCAAGCAGGAAAAAAAATCTGACTTCATAAAAATTGAAGACCATTGCCAAATCATAGACAACTCCATGATTGATATGAAGGAGGATGAACCTCAAAAATATAACATGAAACGAAGAAAATTCTCTGTAAAGATAGTCATTCCTCTTGTATTGGCCTTGAAGAAATAATAGATGATCATCTCTTTGTTTCGGATCCTTACCTTGCAGAGAAGTGTGCAGGTAGAAGACCCTGTGAGAAAGAGCAGGAATAAATTGATGGGAATAATTCTAGATTGAGTGATCAAGAAGGAAAAATGGGAGGGGCTATATACAGAATCAAAATGATGAATTTCAAGATATGGTTATGAAAAGCTTATTAGAGGATCTTGGACTCACCAAATCTGATGATGAACACAATAGAAAATCTAAGAAAACTTCTAATAGGTAAAATTTTAGCTCATACCTCTAAACAAGTGCAATATAATGTTTCTTATGTCAACAACTTGTCTACAAGGAAAAACTACACCTCTTCTAAGAGGAGAGGAATGAACTCAATTCAGGAAGAGACAATCATCAACAACAAATGGCAAAAAGATCATCACTATAATATTTCCCATTATTAATACAATCTCTTGGAATAGTAAGGTAAAACTGAAAGAGTCAAACTCATCCAACAACAATATAATCTTCCTAATATGTTCCTTCAAGAACCTATTGTTAGAGTAAGGAAAGTTGATAGGTTTAGGAGGAAATTAGGGTTTCAACATTGTTTTTTCAATTGGTCTAATAAAATATAAAATTTTCGGTCTTCTAAATATGACTTAGATATTCTAGACGATAAGGAGAAACAACTGCTAGTCCAGATCAAGCAAAACCAAGGCCCTATCTCCTACTATATGTTTGTGATGTATGCTAAGTGCGATGAACAACATAGTAGTATCATGTGGGTTGAATTAAGAGATATATCCAATAGGATTAAAGGCACAATAAGATGTCATAAGTGAATAAGAAGAAATGAAGGGAGGGAGGCCCTACAAAAATAATAAAATTATTGACTTTATATCCTGCTTAGCCGACGAGTCCGGAACACAATTATTGGGTTTCTGGACAAAAGTGACGTTAATATGTGGAAAAAAAAGTTACATTTCTATATATAACGCGATAATATATGTGAACAACTAATTGTTTACCACACTCAAATGTTATACCATTTTAGTGTAAATATTCCTTTTAGGCCTANTTTTTTGCATAATTTAAACTATAGTGTAAATATTGAGTTTTCTTATTTTTATAGTTTTCTTTAAGTTTAAAAGTAACGTTGGTATATATATATATGATTTGCCATTTTTTTTATCTAAGAATTAGAAAGAAAAAAAAAGTTTAAAAAAAAACGTAAAAGAACAAAAAAACGAAAAGTAACAAAAAAAAAAAATTTTGCAATAACAAACTTTATCTAAAAGTAAAAATCTAATTTTTTTTAGCTAACCAATCCTATAACAATCCTAATTATCCCACTCCAACTCCAACTCCAACTCCCACTCCAACTCCAACTCCAACTCCAACTCCAACTCCCTCTCCAACTCCAACTCCAACTCCAACTCCAACTCCAACTCTAACTCCTCCATTCATCATATATATATATATATATATATATATATGTTGGTATGTACAAGAAAGAGGGAAGGGGAGGAAGAAAACAAAAAGGAAGGAAGAAAAGGAAGTTAGAAAAAAGAAAGAAAAAGAAAAAAAAGTAAGAAAAGAAAGAGAGAGAGAGGCGACAGAAAAGAAAACAAAAAAGAGAAAGAGAGAGAGAGAGAGGGACAGCAGAAAGGAAAAGAGAAAAAAAAATTTTGAAAGCAAAAGAAAAGAACGAGTTCGTGGATTTCGTTCGTGGTTTCGAGTTCGCNATTCTTTCGCTTTCTTTTATATTTTTAAATAGCGTCGATTTCTTCTTGTTATTTATATATGTATATATATGTTTGGGAATTTAAAGAATCATACTACTCTAAATTTTGTTCCTAACTTTAATTTTTAGTTCTAACCCATTCTTCCCATAATCCACGTGAAATTTAGACTATAGATAGTTCATAAAATTGTTTAAAGGTTTTGTCAACAAAAAATACTTCCTTTTTTTTTTTTGTGATTGTTTGCCATATTTCTTGATTTTAAGTGTTGTCCATGTTTAAATATTTATAGCATTCTATTTTCTTGCTCAAATACATTTAAGACTATTAATTTTTAGTATTAATTAAATAAGAATGTGCGGGATGATTCAAAAGTCAGTTGAATACTATGATTCTAATTTTTATTTTTAGGTTTCACGTGTATATTTACTAATTTGAGTGTTATACAAGAACGATTATTTTCCTTTGTACTGTTTGTCCAAGAATTTCATTTAAATATGTTTTATTAAACCTTCTTTTATTTTAGTCATAATTTCATTAAATAATGTCATTTTAATCTTTTCAATATTTTGATAACAACAAAACAAGAAGAGTGGTAAAATAAAAATTTTGTAGCAAGATGAATAACAAAATAATTGAGGACTTGTTGTAAATAACTAAAATATTAATAAAAATATACAAATATATATATCGAATATGAAAGAGACAAAATAAATGAAATACTTTAAATACGTTAGAAAATTTTAGACGTACTTGAAATATTAGCCCATGTGTTCATACCCGAACCTTGGGTTGATATGCTTAAATAATAAAAGGATCATGTGCGCATTTCGCGTCTCGATGCATTTAGACNCGACCGTGCTAGAACCGCGGGACTCGAGGGGTGCCTTACACCTTCCCCTCGGTCAACAGAATTCCTTACTCAGTATTCTGTTTTCGTAGACCATAAATTAGGAGTCAAACCATCCTTTGTTAAGGGATTCAAGATAAAAGGTGGCTTGGAACACGAAAACTAAATTCCAAGTGGCGACTCTATATAATAAATAATCCCTTTTCAAAACGTCACTTCGATTGGAAAAACTCTTCTAACTCAACCTCG
>ML361889.1:0-29627 GCA_005239505.1 Nicotiana paniculata | reverse complement strand
TAATTCAAAGTCTGAAAAGTGGAATACATTGTGGGCGGGATCCCAGAACGGTACTAGAGCTTCCACGATGTCCAACCTCGGCTTGATCTTTAAAAGGACAGTAAGTCCCCCTAAAGCTTTTATAACGGACTTTTTACTAGTCTCCCCCAAGTTGCTCCACCACATATGGAGTCCCAGAGGGATTTCCTCGACTGCTTTGAAGGGAATGTTTTCAACTGTATTCATCCTGCACATTCGTTTTATTAAGACCACAGAAAATTTTCGAAAAGTGTCATTTTTGGCAAAAGGCTTAAAGAAAATGGACCACCTTTGTGAGTACGGCCTTTTAAAGCAGTGTTCGCGAATTGGGTTGAAATTTAAAAACACAGGTGGCCATTCTTGCCAAACGACCTTCCGGCGCCCTACTTGGGCGATTAGGCTATAATGGTGTCGCCTGATTTTATTTAAGGCTATATTTGTTCGATTTTGAAAAATGGAGTTGGACCCGATGAGGTTGCCTACGTATCTCACACCAGTGAGAATCAAACCAAGCGTAGTTCGGAAAAATCTTGATTAACTAAAAATGTATACCCACTCATTTTGTTTTTGTATATTTTATCTATATATTTTTTTTTTTTTTAGAAATTTTGGCAGCGTTTCGGAATAAACACGAGGATTTTTCCAAAATAGGATAAATTCTCTATTCTACCTCACTCTTGGTTTTTCTGCTCATCAATTTTTTTTGTTTAGCCGGTCGATACACAAGCTGTGACAAATAAATGCATACGTAGCAAATAAAATGCATCAGGGTAGTCTTTTATTTCGGGTACACCTGTCCTAGACGGACCCAACCCCTGTGTTGAGTCCCCTAAGTCAAATGCACATGATGCAAATAAGCGTTCCTACTAGGGATCCGGCATGAGGTTTTGTTATTCTAGGTTTAAATCTGGGGTTTTGTTCTAGACCAGGCTTACCCGAGCGGACAGCTCGAGCCGAGGTTGGGGCAGCGTACCGGGAATACAGAAGCTTCGCCGGCTTTGCAACTTATCCGAACCTCGTTCTAAAATTTGGATATGACTCTAACAGAAAAGAAGTCACACGAAGTGCACACTTCCCAGATGATTTAGAAGACTCAGAGAGAAGAGGGTTTCGGCACAATTTATATACAGTTCAGATAATATCAAAGCGCTAAAAAGCGACATTTAGCATGTTAGGTTTAAACATGTAAATCATATAATAAATCCAAATAAAACAGTTTATTCTAAGCTCGAATTCTTAAACCCTGAACCAGAGATTCTGGGTTCATTCCCCAACAGAGTCGCCAGAGCTGTCACACCTCCTTTTTCATCCGGTAAGGGTGGTGTAGGGAGTTTTTTCCAATTAAAGTGACATTATTCGGATTTGGGATTTATTTTTTAGTTTTCAGAGTCGCCACCCGAATTTTTGACGAGGTTCCGGGACACCGTTTTATTGAAATCCCAAACTGAGGAAATTTAGACTCTATTTTAAGTTGTCTGCGTACCAGAAATCCGAGTAAGGAATTTTGTTAACCCCGGAGAAGGTGTTAGGCATTCCCGAGTTCCGTGGTTCTAGCACGGTCGCTTAACTATTAATATTTGGCCTAAGTCATCGTATTTTTAAACCTATTGTGCATTTTAACCTTCTTATTTTTAGCCATTTTTGTGGATTTATCTTGAAACAAATCACGATGGAGTGCACTTGTTTGTCTTTTGGACAAATTATAACTATGCCACATGAAATGCACCCGTAATTACAACATGTGGTTTTTATTATAAATGAAGTTGAAGACGGGGACATGAGTTGTCGCACCCGAGTGTAGATTAGGTAGTCGAAACTATCATCGTGACGGTTTTGTAATGCTTATTTGAGGCGATGTTTGAATATTCTTTATGCTTTCAATTTGAAGGAGAATTTTAGTTTTACGATCAATTAGAGAGTTTATGGATTTATCTTTAGACAAGTCACAATGGCGTGCACTTGTTGTTTTTGAGCACACGACAAACACGTCACATGAAATGCACCCGTGATTGCTATAAACGTTTTGTTAATGTTTAGAGTTGAGGGTCCGGGGGGCATGAGTTGCCACTCCCGAGTGTAGGTTTGAGATAATATTCGACCTTATCAAATTTCAAACTTGAGGTCTCATTCTACCTAGAAGATCGCCTAAAATAATATTCATTAGTCTAGGGATAAAAAGTTTCGGGCTATGGCCATATTTTAGTCCCCAAATTGTTTCAACCCTTTTGGCCAAACCCAATTGCGACTAGTTTGTAGGAAGGCCACTAATTTAGGAAATTCAGTTAAGTCTTAAGGGTCTTTACTTTCTAGTTTGGTGAATAATAAGAAGCATAGCAGTCAAAAATAAATATTTATTCATGCATGCGCTTATAAGCATACAAACACCTTATTTACTGTTTTGCGGCCTTGAATTGGTAAGCTAGAACTATCTATTGTTCTTTCTGAGAAAACTTTGGTAATCTTGAAAGAATAGCATGGCCTAGACAGATTTTACCAGTTCACACTTTGCGGTTTTTGTCCCTTTTTAGACAGCCTAAACACAGATCTAAAATCGGGATTTGTATGTATTTTTAAGGTACCAATATCCATACATCTATCTAAAAAAAAACTTAAAGGATGTGAGATAAGTTAAAAATATTTTGGATCACCAATTTCTATTCATATTGAAAGTTACAGAATCTGAAATAACAGGATTCCAAATTTCTAGCAGATGTTTACAGAGAGATTTTCATATAGACTAGTTCGAATATAAATTCATACTTTTAATTGAACGTCTACTCTCATCATACTACTTTTTAAAGCAGATAATTCTAATCCTTGGGCCCCTCTACTCCCTCGTGGCCCGATAGCCTAAGGGGTTAAACTTGATTAAAGCTTTAATGGGTTGTTTCATCAAGCTGGCCCAATTCTGGATTTAGCAAGAAAAGTAAGGACCCTGAATTAATAATGTACAGTATCCAGTCCATATTTACAACTAAAAATACGAAGAAAAAAATTTATATTATTACATTATCATTTCACTATGAAATACAATTTCTAAAAGGAAAACAATAAGTAACAAAGTAGAAAGAGAACAACACTGCTCCTGCGCAAGCCTGACTTCAGGGGGCTTTGAAATCTATATTTTTGTCTATTTTTCTTAATCACCAGAAGACTAACTTAACAAACACATTCTAGGCATGTTATAAGGCAACATGACCATTATTGGGTCAGGTTTAATCTCAATCATGCAATAGTGTCAATTCTAAAGGACAGAACCTACTCTGGTGCACTCTTCTTGGAATGAATCTGACCATGAAGAAGTCAGGTTCAGCTCCAAAGATGCAAACCCATCAACCCTTTAATCATTCCATAGGTTTTTGCCTAAATTCATACAATTATTTGACTACTCTTAGGCATTTCTTAAGGCATGAATCCAACCATTTATGGGTTCAGATTCCTGTCTTAATGTCTTTTTGTAATAATAATCTAACTATTCTATAACTATTTATGCATAGTCATAGGGGGAATCTGACCATGAACGGGTCATACTTTTAACCCAATAATGCCAACGCAAAACTAAGTCTAGATCTCTATAGATACTTGCTATCTGAGTCCCTTTACTGATCAAAAGGACACAAATAAAAGCATTTTAGTTACCAGTCCAAAATTGCTGTTAGGACAGTAACACCAATAGGTTTCTTAAGCATTTGCAGGATGAGTCATACCATAAAAGGGGTTTGACCCAACCTTGATGATGTTCTTGCATCATTTTGACAGAATAGGTTCTTGCCTTTCATGGACTGAATCTGACCATGGAAAGGGGTCAGATTCAACTACATAAGGTCCTATTCATCTCATAATTGTTCTGTGATTTTTTGATTCTTTGGGCATTCTGGAGAAGGTGAATCTGACCATTTGAAGGGTTCAGATTCCCTACTCTCAAGCCACTGTTGGTACCAATTTTTTGGACCCTTAAGGGGTGACAAACTACTGTTTAAGCACCTAAGATGGGGTTAATTTGACCATTATAGAGGGTCAAATTCATCTACCCTAGTGTTATTTTATAACAATATTTATATATTTAAACCTAAACCAGACCAGAATTTAAGCATCTTTATAGGATGAACTTAACCATTAAGGGTTAAGTTCATTATCCTTTGATGCTACTTTCCAAACCAAAACATTGATTGCACAGTCATATAACAGGCAGTTCCAAGACAGACTTATGTAAAATTCAGAGATTTAGGAAAAACTGAACAAACATAATGTGTTACTCCCCATACATGCATATAAGTGTATATAGAAACAGGTCTAAACAGATAGAAGTACAGATGGAGGAAGGGCAAACAGATTTTACATTTTTTGATATTTCATAAAAAGAGAAGTCAGTTTTACATACCTTTAGAATAAGATAACAACAGGAAAAAAAAAACTTGACCAAATAAAGGTCAAGCAATGGGGTCAGTAGAAGAGCAGAGAAAGCCAGCAGCAACAAACAGCAAACCCAAAGTAGAGAAAACCCAGGGGAAGATGATTTTTGAATACCCAAATGATTGAAATAAGACAACAACCAAAAACCAAGTCTTTTTGGAAAGAAAATCACAGCTACAAGACAACCTAAGCTTAGGTTGTTTCCCACTCCTTCTGTAAAATCCTTTTCACTTTTGTTTTCTAAGTTTTTAGCAGTCAAAGTTATAATTTTCAGTCCAAGGGATTCAGAGAAGAATCTCCAAAAATAATCCTTTTTTTAAAAAAAATCTCCCTCTAGTGGTAAAAAATGTGCGTATATATAGTGACATTTGGGATAGANCCCTAAGTATCTGATTTCCTGATATTTATCTAATCTAGAAGGTTCTTTTGGGTGACAAATAATTGTTCTTAACTAAGGTTGAGTCAATTAAATGAAGATTAGTTGATTAATGCCTAGAGTTGGCCTTCCTGTTACTTACTATGTTTAAGTCATTAAATCAACGATTTAATTAAACTTAAAGGAAGTTAGTCAAACCAGTTTTCTTAAACTTAGGTTAATTTAATTAAACTAAGTGAATCTGCTTTAGTCCATTACCCTCGAGCTAATTGTTTTAAACAGACTTTATTTTAATTACATATTTTAAGAAGCTGCCTAAGTTAATTTCTGGATTGAAGAAGTTGGAATCATTTAAATGTGAGACTAAGTGAATCAATTACTCTTAAACTTAGTTAATTGATCTTAACTAGTTATCTAACTATGTTGTTTAGCTGATTCAAAAATTAAGTCTATTAGTTAAGTGTGACTTATTGCCTAATTAATTTAAACTCAAATTGATTACTGTTTGAATTAAAATCAGTAGCTAATTGGTTGAAACAATTTTATTAGGTGTAATTAGGCTCATCCATTAACTCTTAGTCAATTGAGTGGTTAATCCTATTAAACTGAACTTTTAAACTATTTTAGTCATTCTAGGATCTTAGTTTGATTAAAGGAAGTTAGCTAGGTTATTAATTAGGTAATAAGTAATTCTATTCTAATTTAATTAATTAGTAGCTAAACTTTGTTGCCTTATCAAGGATGGATTAATTTAAGATTAATCAGTTACTTTAAACTTCTCAAACTTAGGTCAATTATACTTGTTACTTAGTTCACATGGATACTCAATTAGCTGTGTATGATTATCTAACTAGATTATTATTTAATTGCTTAGTCAGGGTGGATGGTTAACCCTAGATTACACTAAACTCAGAAGATGAACTAGAGTAAACAATCAATTGAAGGTGGGAAGGAGCGACAGTGAAGGCAGTCTAAAACAAAACAAGCATGAATCAAATAAGTATAATCTTTAGTAAATCAATGGTGACTAACAAGAAACCTAAAAATGATTATTCATGGTCGCAAAATAGTTCGGAATTGCATAATGTGTTAAGTACTACATCAATTGAAAACAATGTGAATCAAAACAGAAAAAGCCATATATGCAGTCAATGACGAAACCTAAATTAGGAGGTGTGATTAACAAGGAAAACCTAATTGCTTAATATGACAAGAACAAGAGTCATGAAACATATTCAAAATTGAAACGACAAGGAAAAATATACACAGGTGGGGGAAGAAAACAACAGATCTACACAGATCTTCAAAAAATAACTAAATCTAGACAGGTTCATGCCAATAAACCCCGAAACAGTTAGAAAGGGAAGGGGCAGTAGCATTTAGGGACAATCAGTAAAGAAGAAAAACCTAAAACTAAACTCGGTTAAACAAATATCTTGTAACTAACATCATTTAGGAGAATAAACAGAAAACCTACAAAATCTAAACAATTAATCCAAACGGAAGACATAGATTGGTAGAAGAAATTTAATACTAGCCTAGGCGATTTATCTTACTAGACAAGTGATTTATAAAACAAAGGGGGAGGGGTACCAGTCAGATAAAACCGTTTTGGCCGGATTCGCCGGATTTTGGCCGGACTTCGGTGGGTTTGAAAACGAGTCAAACCCACATGAATCAATTGTTCTTGTCAAGAGCAACTGATTCATGCAGGTCCGAGCCGTTGAAGGCCCTTGAATCAGTGCACATGGGAGACTTAGGGTTCTGGAGTCTCAGATCTGAAATTGGGGTTTTTTGGATGGTTTTTTGACAGGACTAATAACGGGAGGTGGTTTAGGAGGTGATGGGGGTTGTAGGGTAGAGATTTGGGGTTGATTGGAGTGGTTATGATGGCCGGACGGAGGTTGGGTTTCAGGGGCGGCTAGGGTTTAGGTTAGAGTTCGAGAGAGATGAAGGAGATGGGGGCGGCTAGAGTTTAGGTATGGGGTTGGGTTTCAGATTGAATAAGGGTATGGGGTGGGGTTCGGGCAGTTAAATACTAAAAGGGTGGTCAGTTCCCAGCCGTTGGATCAAAGATAGATCAATGGCTGGGATTGAACTTGGCCCTAAATGGCGTTGTTTTTGTTAAGCTGGGGTAGGTCGGGTGTAAGGGGTTCGGGCTGGGTTGGACTGGGTAGTTTCAAGGGATTGGGTTTGGGCCTGGGTCTTTCTTGGCCCAGGTCCGATTTTGTTTTCTTAGTTAGTTAACTTAATTATTCTAATTAAATTAAACTCGAACTTAATCAATAATTGTAGCAATTAATTCCAAACCTTATTTTTCATATATTTACATGTTAAACAACCAATTATACATTCTTAATTAAACCTATGATTTATCAAATAAAATGATTAATTTTTATAGTAATTAGTTATCAAAAACTACATTACGTTGAATACTCGTCATTTGTCTATTATTTAATTAATTATAACTAATAACTTCATGATGCAAAATTTTTAATGACTTTGAAAGATGAATTATGGATATGCAAACAATTCAAATAATTCACAATTAATTACTGAAAAATCAACCAATATTCATAAAATCAATTGATTTATTGGGATTTTTATATGACGATACGGCGTGTAAAAATCACATGCTCACAGTACTTATCTTCGAGAGGCAGCAGAACCTTTAGGAAAAATATCACATTCTCGAAATCTTGTCGTGTGAATCCATTGATTCAACCTGAAGCGTAATTATTTGAACTCTTTTCATGTATTCAAACGCGCACGTGAGCGCTCGGTACAGCCGTGCACCGATGGTTTGTGACTTCCATGAATGGGATGTGATTCTAGCATGATTGGGGCCAGTCTGAAGGACTTGAGGCCGGATTTTTATCTGTAGCTTAAGTGCCGAGATTTCATTTGTGTGAGCATATGTATTGGGGACTTATATGTCCGTTGGTGTCCTTATTGACGAGACTTGGTGACTAGACCACCATGTGGTGAGTGTGAGTGTGATTTGAGAGTGAGATGTGTTTATATTGCTTGATTGTGAGAAAAAGGTAGTGGCCGGATATCTAGCGAGGACGTTGAGTGTTTGACTTCTCTCTGGAGTTGGCATATGGCCTATGGCCTCGAGTCGTGAGTGTATGGGAAGACCTCTTATGTTGTTTTGTAGCAAGTTCTCTTTTACCAGTAATTGATATATGTTGCAATTTGAGTTTAGATCACTTGTGGGAGTTGGCACGGCTATTGCATTGGTGAATGCGAGGTTGGAGATGATTTGGGATGTTTAATGGTTTGAGTTATGTATGAGCTTATGAAGGATATAGTTGAATCCCAATGTGGTATTGTGGCAGTGATAGCGTATGGGCATTGTGATTTATTGTTTGTTTTGATCTATGGCTTTGAGCCAAGTGAGGGAGTCTTATAATGATTAGTTGGTTGCCTGATGATGTGCTGTATTGGTTTCAGTTTGGGGTATACAGGTGAATCAGGTATGACCTACAGAGGTGGAGTTAGGGAATGACTCGAGTGATGGGAATTTCTTCGATACAAGTTGTAATGTACTTTACGGATAGTGGAATTCATTGTATGATGGAGTTGTACTGGTAAGTGTAGAGTGTGCAATGTATGAGCGTGCTTGTTACTTCAAAGGTGTGGATTACTTTCCTAGTATGTGGACTGCAAGCGGGGCAAGGTCGTTCTGTTTACTTGGTTAGTGTAATTGAAATTTCGTAGAGTAAATGGTGTTCGAGAATGGTTCAGACGGATTCAAGGTTATATGTAACGATCGAGGATCTTCAAGGTGTGACAAGGGCTAGAACTGAGATTTACGGGAAAGGTGTCAAGGCTTGTGGTGTATTTGCATTATCAAGGATTCTATCCACCAGTATCAGGAAAGTGAAGGTAATCACTTTAAATTCGTAGGAAGTCTCTTAAGTGTAAGTATTTATAATGTGGTGCATTTGGGAATAATTGAGGGAGTATTCAGCGGCCTATGAGCCTTAGACGGTATATTTTTATGCTCGGGCTTCGTGCGGTGAGTCGGGATTGAGAATTGTGGTATTATGGTAAGAAGAAGTATCAATACGAAGGTAAGTCAGAAGGAACTTGAATAAATAGGACAGCTTGGTAGTAGGTCGGATCGGGATGATAAGGGATATGGTTAGTTCTTTGGGTGTTTATAAGGTAATGAGTTGTTACAGGTGTTTATTAGAAATTCTCTTGGAATTTGGTGGCATGCGTAGCTTGGTTGAGTTAGAAGGATCCAGTCATGTCGGTTTGGTGTTGTACAAGTGTGATTCGGGAGTTCTTGATGGTTTCTACCACGGTTGGAGATGTATATTTCTACGGGCGTGAGGGCCAGGTGATGTATAGTGATTTTGCTTCTTGATGGGATCGAATGGGAAGTTCTTGGCTAGTTGGGTACGTAGTTGTTGTGGCTAGGAAGGGAGCATGAAGTTCTCATATTATCATAGGATTGCATGGCGTATGCGGTATTTTGTGTATGGTGGTGAGTGGCATATGTGAGGTCACGGTTCAGTTCTGGAAGGAAGGTCAGAACTGGTAGCTTCAGATGATTAAGTAAAGGATACCATTATTGGGTGGCTGAATGAGAGTATACATTCATAAAAGGGTAATGTGTTCAAGGCAATGTGTTTGAATAAGGGTGCTTCATTGGTGTTACGACGCTCTTTTTTTGGATCGACTGCTGATATTCAAGGTTTCTTGGTGACACAGAGGAATTATGGGGGTATCCCTCGTGGAATGATAAAGTATTAGGGGCGTGTTATATAATTGAGTGGTGGAATTGGGATCAGATATGGTAATTGGTGCGCCTCATGGGTTTGAGACTGGGAGTTTTCATGAACTGATTATTTTTGTAGTTGTGAACTACGAAGATACGAGCAAAGCTAGTCACGTGTTAGTATATGTCATGATTCAGTCATTATGAACGTTCGAGGAGTTGTGGTCGTTGGTTATATATGTGCATAGGGTGTAGTTCTATCGGGGTTTTATAGCGAGATTTGAGTAGGGCAAGTAAGTAGTTGTTGCAGGATTGAGACGTGTTGGTTATGTTCTTTCTGGTTTGGGTGGCATGGTATCGTCCAATTTCCCCCGTGGTTATGGCAATGCACTTTGAGTAAGTGATGTCGAATTTTGCATGGGTATTGATTTTGAGCAAGGTGGATTGGAGTGTGTCATGTGGTCCATCGGTTGGATGGGATCACGCTTTGCAGCTCAGTAAGGTAGAGGTATGATCCTTGGTGTCGGATTTGTGTGATATGGTTTCACGATGTGTATCAGGCTTTTATCATTATGTGGTAATGGTAAGTGTTAGTGGCAGGATAGCCCTCTCGTGTGAGTCTTCTTTATTTAATGAATTGAGCTCTTGGTATGTGGTTATTGAGTGCACAAGTTATGGCTCTGGATGGTATTGATACTGATCGGGCGAATGGTTGCTGGTTTATACGTGTTTCTTTCATCGCCGGCAGTATATGGAAGTGTTAGAACGATGCATGGTTTGATAAGAGGGTATGTGCCGGTATTGAGTTGTTTGAACAACTATTGTGGTTAAGAGTTATCACTATGAGTGGTTGAGCCATGCGGTATATTATGTGATTTCATCTTGGGTTACGGATATGGTTTGATACAACGTGTTCAGACTATTTCAGCTTATAGCCGTGGAAATTTGAACTTGTAAATTATTTTAGAAGTGGAAACTTGGTTTTAAGGTTTATGGGTCAGCATTTGATAATGAAATTCAGTTATGTTTTTTTATCGGACGTAGATGGGGTAGGGTGACATGGGATCACTCCGAATATATATGGAAGGTTACACAACAATTTTTGGTGGTGTTCGAACATCTCTAGGCACGTTCGAGGACGAACGTATGTATAAGTGGGGGAGAATATAACGACCCGGTCGGTCGTTACGTAGAACTTGCATTTTTATTGTTGTCATTGACTTGTCATGGAATGGTTGTTCTATTATTGATGTGTTAGAGTTGATAGGCTTATCGGAATGGTTAAATGAGAATTCAGTAACATAGTATTTAAAAATAGCATTAAAATGGGAAACGTCAACTGAGGGTTGACTTATTGGGAAACAACCTCAGAATGAAGATTTGATGGCTAGGATAGCTCCTTTAGGTGATTTGGGACTTAGGAGTGTGTTCGGAATGTTTTGTGATGTCCGGTGTAGAATTAGGCTTGAATTGGCGAAAGCTAGTTTTTGGCGATTTCCGATCGGCAATGGAAAATAGGCTATCGGGGTCAGAATGGAATTCCGACAGTTGGAACAAGTTTCTAATGTCATTTTGCATATGTCTGCAAAATTTCAGGTCAATCGGAATTGTTTTGGATAGTTACGACATCATTGGTGGAATTTAGAAAATTCAAAGTTCATAGGCTTGAATTCTATGTGTTTTTGGGATTTTGATGTTGTGTTTGATGTTTTGAAGGCTTGAATAATTTTGAATGATCATATATGATGCGTTGGTATGTTTGGTTGGGGTCCCGAGGGGCTCGGGATGGTTTCAGATGGTTAACGGGGAGTTTGGAATGGTTTTGATATTGCTGATGTTGTTGTTACTGGTGTTTTCGCACCTACGGAATGGGAGCCGCAGGTGCGGTTCCGTAGGAGCGGACATGGAACCGCAGGTCCACAATTTTGGCTAAGTGAGAAGAGTCCGCAGGTGCGAGGTAATTTCCGCACCTGCGAGTAAGTGGTCACAGGTGCGGAATCACTGGGCAAATGGTATAAAAGCGTGCCTTCGCGAAGTTTAGCCATCTTTCTCAATATTTCATCCGGGTTTGGAGCTTTTGAAGGGTTTAGAAGAGGGGATTCGATAGTTCTTCATTGAGGTAAGGTTTTTGGACTCTAAATTCATTTTTATGTGATTAAAGGTCGGATTTATGGTTGAAAATTAGGGAAAAATCAGTGCAAATTGGGTTATTAGGGCTTGGGATTAAGAGGCTTTAAAATGGGAATTTGAGGGGACATTTGGACTCCGATTTCAGTGTTCTTGGTATGTATAGACCCGTGGGAGGACGAGGTTTCTTGGGGGGTAAATTTTATCGAGTTCCGAGACGTGGGACCGGGGGTCGGGTTTGACTAATTTCGGGATTTTTGAGTATTTTTGATAAATTTCGATTGGGATTAGTTCCTTAGCACATTATAATGATATACATCTAATTGTTGGTAGATTTGGAGCACGCGGAGGCCGAATTTAGAGGCAAGGGCACTATGGAGTAGTATATTAGCCGGTTTTGAGGTAAGTAACGCTTCTGAACTTGGTTCTGAGGGTTCGAAACCCCGAGTGCTAAATGATTTATGACTATTGTTGAGGTGCCGCACATGCCAAGTGACGGGCGAGCGGGCGAGCGGGCGTGCACCGAGTATTTGTGGCCTGGTTTATCCCATGGCACCTCTTAGTGATTACTCCCTGATGATATATGTGCTTCTGTTAATGTGGTAATTGTGAACCTGTTAGAAATCATGTTAAGTATAAATGCTAGGGATCACACCGAAAATGCTGAGACCCGAGTGGTCGTATATTACTGTCTCATTTTGTGATTAATTGATTTCATATACTTAGTCTTGTCATAACATATCACTTCATATCTCAGTCTCAGTATTGTCAATTATATGCATACTTATCATTGTTTCGGGCTGATAGAGGCATCTGTGATCCATATGAGTGAGATTGGAGAGTAATGACTGAGTGAAGACGAAAGCCTGTAATTGAAACAGTTATGAGAATGGACTACGCACAACAATTATATTTAAATCATGCCTTCGTTGGCTTGATATGGCTCTTGGGCCACTAGGGCCGCTTCGGAGTCTTTACACCCCTAGTGAGTGCATTGATGTGAGGGATGGTTCTTCCCTGGGCATGGATCTTGTTTGAAGCTGATGTTATGAGAGGGATGGATCTTCTCTGGGCATGGATCTTGTCCGAAGCTGATGTTATGTGAGGGATGGATCTTCCCCGGGCATGGAACTTGTCCGAAGCTGATGTTTTGTGAGGGATGGATCTTCCATGGATATGGATATTGTCCGAGTGTTGTATTCCGGAGATGGATCTTCTCCGTGGGGGCTGGACTGGCCTTTTTCCTTAGTACGGAGTGACTACGGTCACCGTTGTTTATGCATATTCCGGGATGGAATTTCCTTGGGCCTGAGAGCCATATATAGTACTGAGTGGACTTTTGTGGGAGAGTTGTGAGCACTATGTGCATTTTTACACTGTGACATGTTGGCATGTAGAACATATGGAGGTATATCTAGTATAATCTGTTGTTATTTTCTGATACACTGTGAACATGCCTAAATTTTTTACGCTGATCATTTAATTATTGAGATTTAATCCGTCACTGCCTCTCAGCCCATATTTTGGGCTCGTTACTTCTGAATTGGTGTACTCACGTTACCCCCTGCACCTTGTGTGCAGACCCAAGTACACCGGGACCCGGTAGTGGATATTGCGCAGCTGTCAGAGTTTTCGTTGGAGTTATCGTGGTAGCAGCTGGCGATCGCGACCTCGCCTTCTCTTTCTTATTCTACATGTTGTTCTTTATTTTGAGACAATGTTGTCTATTTCTCCTTTTATTTGCTTTATGTTATAGTAGCTCATGACTGAGTGACACGGGGTCCGGGGTTGGAGATTTGAAATTTTTGTTTTTCAAATATTGTTTTTAAACTTCAGACTCTTGGTATTATTAATAAATTCGTTTTAAAATCGCATTTTTATTGGAAATTGAATTTAGCTTAGTTAAAAAGGGCGGCTTGCCTGGTTCCACGACAGGTGCCATCACGACTCCGAAATTAGGTTGTGACAGTCCAAAACAATTAATTCAATTAAACTACTGATTTTGATCAAATGTTAGTCAACTTGAGTAAATTAATTAGGCAATGAGGAATTAGTCACACTTAACTAGTAGACCTAATTTTAAAAAAATCAAAAGGTAAATAATCTAACAACTTAGTTGATCTAAGTCCTAGAAAACTAGTTAAGATCAATTATTCAATTAATTAAGTTTAAGAAAAAATGATTCATTTAGTCTCACCCTTAAGTAATTTCAAATTCTAGTAACTAACTTAAATCAATTTCATTAGCTAGTACTAATTTAAAAGATCAAGTTAATCAACCTAATAACTTAACACTATCCCTTGATTACTCAAAGAGTAATTCTAGGATGTCTTAAGGGCAGTATAGGATTTTTAATCAAGGGAATCTTGGGTGTAACAACCCAAGAACCTTCTAGATTAAAGAAATATCAGGAAATCAGGTATTTTAGGGTTAAAATAGTAATTTCAAAAGGGGAATAAGGGCTGGAATGTTCTGGAAGGTACAGCTGTCCCAGAAGGATAGGGTTGACCGCTGTACCTGTACCCTTTTTAGCTCATTTAGGATAGGGAATATGCTGAGAATATACTATCCTAAAACCCCTATATACACACACTTTTTTACCACAAAAGGGACTTTTTGATGACTGAAAAATACAACTCTTTTGACTAATGAAAGATCTGGAAATACACACAAAATTTGAGGAATTCTTTTACACAGATTTTTAGAGAGCTCTACACACAAGATTTCTATAATTGCACACACAGATTTTAGAGACCATTCTTACGCTGTTTTGACATCTGAAAATCCAGAAATTTCACACTGAAAAACTGCTGAAATTCTATCATTATTCTTAAAAAATACCAAAAATCGATATGAAGCTAGCTGAAGTTGATTCTGGGATTTTGAACAACTAGCTTGGCTTTTGATCTTGCTGAAAAAAATACTCTTTTGTGGCTTTGAATCTTGGTTTTGCTTCTTGTTGGTTTTCCCTGGGTATTACTGTTTTCCGGCTGGTATTTGCTTGCTTTTTGCTATTGCAACTGCTGTCTGCTGCCTTTATTTAGCTCAAAAAATCTGACCTTTATTTGGTCAGATCTTGGTATTATTTTTCTCTTAAAGGTATGTAAATACTTCTATATAAATGAAGCTCTTTGTTAAGAATGTCCCTGAATTACTTTGCTGAAATCTGTGTTTAATTAGTGTTTGTTTGGTGTTGAAAATGCTTGATACCATGTGTTTTATTCTGTTTCTAAGGTTATGAACATGAGAACTTAGTATTGTATCAATGATCTAAGTGTGGTTGTTTAGTTTTTGATTCTATGAGGTTCATTCTGAATCCGCCATGTCCTAACTTCCATTTTTCCTTTGTGATTCTGTGATTGTGTATGTATCCATATGACTACAGTTGTAATAGAATTACTTAAAAAAACAGCACTAAAGGAAATGAATCTGACCCCCAATGGTCAGATTCACTCCATAAAAGTGCTTAAATGTTGGTCTTGATTGCTCAGGCCACATATATTTAGATTCAAANCCCCCCCCCCCCCAATGGTCAGATTCATTCCTTAATGGTATGTAGAAATTTATTTTGTTTTGTTCGAAAATAAGTGGCAAAAATGCCGGTTTTAAAGTCATGAACAATGTTGGCTTGCACAGGAGCAACAATCAGTTTTACTTAGTTAGTTTTTTTTTTTAATCTTGTAGTCTCTTTGTTTAGGAGATTTGGTATTTCATAGTTAAAGACAATGTAATAGTATATTATTCCCCTAGACCTTGTATACTTTCCTCTTTTCCAACATTGTAATAAATTGGACTGGACTCTATTAAATGTACATTCAATGGCGTTTATTTTTTTTACTTCTCTTCCTTAAAAATTTGAAAATCTCAATTCCCCAAAATTATAGAAGAAAATTGTGCTAACTTGGGCCAGGTCTGCCCAGGCCATTCGTAATTGGGCCAGACTCACAGATACGACCCAATTAGGCCCAATAGGGTCTAGATTTCAGGTTATGGGGCCTGGAGTGTTAGACCCAGTAATTGCACTAAGTGATTTATAATCAGTCCATTTATATCAGTATAATGAGTATTTCATTTACCAAACTCACTGAAATTTCGCATCACTGAAATGAGTTTCAAATCGAACAACAAAGGATAGAGTTTAAATCTGAAATTTTCTAGACTGTTTTGTTCTGAATAAAAAATAGGCAAGATTCAGTGTTACATACCCTAATATTTTCTGATTTAAAGCTTTCTAAAAAGGATCAAATGACTTTAACTCAAAATATTGTTATGTTGGTTTTCAAACAATCGCTTGTAGCAAAGTTTAAGGAAAGCTTTTATTTTTAGATTCTTAAGTCGTGTACAAATACCCTTGATTATTAAATGGGTCAAATGGTAGTGGGACTACACTTGCCTTTATGTGATATCATATCTGCAATTCGAGATTGCCTTATTTATTGCTATATAAATCGAAATGTGTTAGCATGTCTCTCTCTTGAATGTTTTATTCGCTTTTAATTCGAATCTGTATCTCCTTCATCTCAAATAGCCTAGACTAGGATTTGGCCAAAGGGGTAATTGATAAATTGGGATAAACATGGCCATAGCCCAAACATTTGTCATTTAGGATAGTAAATTTAGTCTTAGATGACTATGTACATATTCTATAGGCTAAAAATACTTCTTATAGATTAAAATTTGCAAAACTTAGAGAATAATCGAATATTGCTTCAAATAAGCATTTTTAACCGTCACGACCATAGTCATGAATATATAATCTACACTCGGGAGTGGCAACTCATGCCCCCGACCCTCAACTCCAAACATTAACAAAATGTACATAGCAACCACGGGTGCATTTCATGTGACGTGTTTGCCGTGTGCTCAAAAACAATAAGTGAACGCCATCGTGACTTGTTTAAGATAAATCCATAAACGTCTTAATCGATCTTATAACTAAAACACTCTTTCAAAAAATAGAAAACATAAAGAATGATCAAACATTGCCTCAAATAGGTGTTATAAAATCGTCACGACCATAGTCCTAATTATGTAATCTACACTCGGGTGCGACAAATCATGTATCCGAATTCAACTTCAAACTATATTAAAATCACATGTTGCAATTGCGGGTGCATTTCATGTGGCGTAAATGTAACATGTCCAAAAGCATAACAAGTGCATGTTCCCGTGACTTGTTTTCAAGATAAATCCATACATATCAAAAGCGGCTAAATTTCCAAGAGTTTAAATGTACAATAGGCTAAAATACATAAACAATCAGATAATTTAGGCCAAATATCAATAGTTAATCGACCGTGCTAGAACCACGGAACTCGGGAATGCCTAACACCTTCTCCCGGGTTAACAGAATTCCTTACTCGGATTTCTGGTCGTAGACAAATCAAAATAGAGTCAAATTTCCTCGGTTTGAGATTTTTAAAATAAAACGGTGTCCCAGAACATTGTCAAAAATTCGGGTGGTGACTCTCAAAAATAATAAATAAATCCCAAATTCGAATAATGTCAATTTAATTGGAAAAACTCCCTTATTACCCTTACCGGGTGAAAAAGGAGTGACGACCGGAAGTTTTACGGTCGTTAATAACTTATAATGACCGGAATTGGACTTTTAACGACCAGATTTCCCCTCGCTAAAGCCCCATTTTCTTGTATTGCAAACAATAAGCCCAGCAGCAAGCCGGAGTCCCTCAGATTCGTTTAAATATTGAGAAAGATTATCAATCTGCCTTAGGGATCATGGATAATGATCTAAAGAATGCTATGAATGAGGCAGCCCGCTTAGACGAAGAACTGGCAAACACGATTGGTTCAGTCAGAAGAGTTGAGGCGAACAAAAATGCTGAAATACATAAGTTGCAAGAAGACTTGAGTATCATCAAAGAGGATACGCACCAGCAACAACTGGAGTTTGATCAACAGAAAGAGCAATTTGAAAGAGAAAGGGCCCACTAGATACGCTCAAAGGGTCAGCTTTATGCCCAATTAGAAGAAATAAAAAGGCAGAAGAGGGGTCATCAACACGCATATTTTGAAGCAGAGCGGTGTCAGTGGATGATTGAGAGAGGTGTGTTAAACCGTCGCATTAAAGAATATGAGAGACGTGAGGCTCAGATGGGACACACCCTCAACACTACCCAGATGTGGTTGTAGAATTGTCACGTGAATATGGGGCAAGCCAGAGTGCAGGTACTTCAAGTGGCAGAAAAAGCAGCATATATTCATGATGATCATTGCCATCTAAACAATGAGAAAGTTGTCCAACATGCACGTGCCCTCTTCCCACAGTTGCTAGCGGTGTTTCAAAATTTGTACGAGACTTTGGGAGGAGAGTGGAGGCCAAGAGATACAGACCATTGATGATATCAGCTTAAGCAAGAAGACCATTGAAGATTAAATTCTTAGTGTAGCCAATTAGTTTTTGTTTCATTTTCATTTGTCGCATTTTTTATTTTTTGGAGTCTTTTATTTTATCAAAGTTTGTTTTATTCTAGTCATGTTTATGTCTTTAGAGTTAGTAGTCCTTTCTCTCATTGTATATAAAAAATTGATTGGAAATGAATGAAAAATATTTTAGTTTGTTTTATTTTATTTTTATATGTATATATATTTAAAAAAAGCACAATTAAAAAAAATCATCAAAATTGTTATTATTTCCCTTGAACTACGTGATGGTCTGATTCATGCGGCGTCATGATAGGCAATTGTAACGACCCGACCGGTCATTTTGCGTTATCGGACCCCGTTCCCCTAAATGAAAACTTCCCATAGCAGCTTATTGTGATTTATGACTTGTGGGGGCGGGTGGTCCGGGATTCAGAAGTGTTTAGAGCAATATTGGAACACTTGGTTCCTTCAGGTTGGCCTTTAAGGCCAAGTTTGACTTCGATCAACATTTTGAGAAAACAACCTCGGAATCGAGTTTCGATGGTTCCGGTAGATTCGTATGATGATTTTGGACTTGGGCGTATGTTCAGAGTGGGTTTTGGATGACCCGGGAGCATTTCGGCGCCCAATATCGAAATAAGAATTTCCTTAACATTGTGGTTTGGGATGTGTTTTGTGTTACCGAGGTCGGAACGGAATTCCGAGACCGGGAATAGTTCTGTTATGTCATTTATGACTTGCTGCAAAATTTGATATCATTCCGAGTAGTATAGGTCGGTTCGGCGCATTGTTAGCAAATTCTAGAACTTAAGGTTCAAAGTTTGATTCAATTTGGTTTTGGGGTCAGATTCTTAGTTTCATTGTTATTTTTCACGTTCCGAAAATTCAAGCGAATCTGTATCATGAATACAGACTTGCCAGTGCCTTTGGACAGGGTTCCGAGGGGCTCGGGTGAGTTTCGAACCCCTCGGAGCTTATTTCAAAACACCAGAAATTCCAGGTCTGGTTTCCTTCTCCGCGTTCGCGGAGGGGTTACCGCGTTCGCAAAGAAGGAACTAGGAAAGGGTGGTGAATGCCCTGTGCGTTCGCAAAAGAGGCACCGCGATTGAGATGGGTTGGGCTCCTGACCCAGTGCGTTCGCACACCTCCCCCGTGTTCGCATAGAGCCCTGCCATTGGGCCAGCCCAGCTACCCCTTACCCTATGCGTTCGCATGGCTCCCTCCATGTTCGCATGGAAGGCCCATGTGGGCCTGGTCATTTAAGGCATCGTGAACGCACTGCCCAGGCTGCGTTCGCATAGAGGAAACCACTGGGCAGTGTGTTTTTATAGCGGGATTTAATTCATTTTCTTCTTCTTCCTTGGGACGATTTTTAGCATTCAAGAGGGGAAAACGACCTAGATATTGAAGGTAAGTAAATTCTACCCTAATATTAGTTTAATGCATGAATTACTAGTTTAATTAACTACCTAATTAGTGAAAATTAAGGATTTGGGGTAGTAACCTAGGGCTTTTGAAAATTTAGAAAATTACTCATGCATTGGCTATGAATTCATACAAAAATCATATTTTGACGATCCTTAAGTTATGGGTGAGTGTTTCCTTCGCGAACTTTCGGAATCCGAGCATGCGGGCCTGGGGTTAGGTTTTGGGATTTCTTCAAGAATGATGAATTTGACTAAATTATAGGAGAATTCCATGCTTTGACTATAACTTGATATATTTACGTAACGTATGGTTAGCTTCGAGTCCTTTGGGTGACGAGTTCGGAGTTTCGGGCGCATTCTTGACCCGGGGAGTAGGTGCGACGCGAGGTGAGTCTCCTTTCTAACCTCGTAAGAGGGAATTTGTCCCCGTAGGTGTTTTAAATGCTATGTGTGATAATTGTAGGGGCTACGTATGTACAAGGTGATAAGAGTCCGTACGTAGCGGCTATTATTATTATGTCCAGGTAGTCAGGTCCACATCATGCCTTGTGTTTTACTTGAGATGAACTATATTCTTAATAAATTAAATGTTACATGCGATTATTTCCTTAAGATCATGGAATTTGAGAAAATTTGTAAGGATTGTTTACTGAAAAGTAATTTAGAAAGGAATATTGTGTGTGTATGTGACCGCTTCGCAATTTACATTCTGCGAGCGGAGTGTAATTTCCCCCACTCTTATGGGAACGGGTCGTACGCCACCGCGGATTAGAAGATGCACTTATGGTTCGGGCCGTTCGATCCTCGGTAGTGCATAGAGATGATTACTTTATGGCAGAGAAGCACTTATGGTCCGGGTTGTTCGATCCTCGGCAGTGCATAGATGTGAGTACTTTATGGTAAGTTGCACTTATGGTTCGGGCCGTTTGACCCTCGGCAGTGCACGGATATGACTATCCTATGGCTCAGGCCGGTTGTCCTTATCCTGTATGCGCATGATTTATTTGGTACTAAATTCATGGACATTGATTTGACAGATATTTGGGGGAAGGTGAAGTAGTAGTTGTTTATTTATTTCCAGTACTTTCCTTGGATTTCAGTGCCTTATATATATATTTTCTACTTCACTGCATTTACATGCCTACTGTTTTCATCATATTCTGTTAAATTATATTGTTGGACCTTAGTGAGTGTCATGTCGACCTCTCGTCACTACCTCTTTGAGGTTAGGTGGGATACTCAATGGGTACATATATATTTATGTACTCATGCTACACTTCTGTACTTAATTGTACAGGTTCCGAGGCTGGTGCATCTGGTTGTCAGATCGGAGCTCGATTCTAATTATAGACGGACCTGACTTCATGGTGAGCTTCTTTCTCCTGGCGATCTCCGTCAGCACCATGGGGTTTCTTTTGCTTACTTCCCGTATATTTCTTTCAGACAGTGGGACTGTATATTATATCTTTTGTATATTCTGTTAGTATGCCAGTAGGATTTGTGACACTAGTTCCTGGCACACACTTGATAGTTATTATGGATTACAGGTCTGTATATATATTGGCTCACGCCTCCTCATGATCGTTTTTGATTAAAAACTGGCTAATTATCCTTGTCAATTTATGTCTTAAGTTTCAAAAACTAAGTATATGTTGAAATGTTTAATCTAATAAGAAGGAACCCTTAGTAAATTGAGTGTTGGCTTGCCTGACCCCGCTGTTGGGCGCCATCACGACCTAAGTTAGGATTTTGGGTCGTGAAAGCAATCCTCATCGGATGCGATCATAGACATAATTGAAAAAAAGGAAAGAAAAAGAGCGTTAAATTCAAGAGGAAATAAATCAATAAGCTGGGATGAAGCATGAAGCCTTCCGAGATCATTTTAGAAAGGAAAATGGTATTAGGTGCATGACATACAATGTGTAATTAATATCTGCAAAATGCCTAACTCTAACACGTTTGTTGTTTGTCATTTTTAAAGATAAAGTTAAACAGAGGTGGTTGGTTTGTTGTTTAAACTGGAAAATCACCCTTACAACACGAGATCAAAAGGAAAAAGTAAAATGGAAAACAACAGTGAGAATGAGTACGATAATGATGATGTCCATGGACAATTGGTCGAACAAGGTACGAGATTGGTTGAAGAAGTAAGAGTGTTGAAGCAACAATTGGCAGAGATGTACCAAGCCTAGGTGAATGGACAGGCACCGCCCTCACTACCCATAGGGCCTTTGGATAATCTTCATAATGTGTCAGTTGCAAATCAAGTGCCCATCTCTATAACAAATAACCCATTGTACCAACCTGGACCTGGATTCAGTAGCATTAACCTTCCCGTTATCCCCAGTACCTCCATTCCACGTCCTCCAACCGCAACCCTCAGAAATGACCCACCTACTGTACCCATTGTCCAAACTTTCACTGTCCCTCAACCGGCTCTTTCTCTAAAGTCCAATAATGATCCACAACTGAATGTTAATGATTCCCAACATTACTCTCCAGAACTGACTTTCAAGGTTCCAGATTCATACAAGCATACTCCTCAGAACATGTTCCCAGTTGAGATTGAAAAGCCCGACAAGAATATGGAACAAGAGGAAATGACTAGAAAAATAAAGAGCTTGGAACAAACCATGAGAAACATACAGGGTTTGGGAGGTCACAAGAGTGTCTCGTTTAACAATCTATGCATGTTCCCCCATGTCCATTTGCCACCCGGTTTCAAGACCCCCAAATTTGACAAGTATGGCGGGCATGGGGATCTCGTTGCCCATTTGAAGAGGTATTGTCACCAATTAAGGGGAGCAGGTGTGATGACCCAAGGGGTCATTTCATGAATTTAGACTCTGTTCTAGGCTTAATATCCCCAAAAAGACTAATTTTAAATACCTCAATTTGCGTGCACAGTCCAGGCGTGAAACCGGAAAGCTTTTATGTGAAAATATGAGAAATAGTGATTTCTAGAATTTAAAATTTGATTATAGTTGACTTTGGTCAACATTTTTGGGTAAACGGACCCGAATCCATGTTCCGACGATCCCGGGAGGTCGTAGTAAAATATGGGACTCTGGCATATGCCCGAAAATGAATTTCGAGGTCCCGAGCCTTAGAAATTAATTTTTGAAAGAAATTACTTTGCTGAAATATTAATGAAATAAAGAAAAGAATTAATATTTTAAATTATTGGTATCGGGTCCGTATTTTAGTTCCGGAGCCTGGTACAAATTTGTTATGATATTTAAAGGTTAACTGTGGAATTTGGTGAAAAATGGAGTTCGTTTGACGTGATTCGGACATCCAGTTGAAAAGTTATGAACTATAAGAGTTCTTGATGAAAATGATGAGTTTTGAGGTTTAATCCATAGTTTTACGTGTTATTTTCATGATTTGATCGCATGATCAAGTCCGTATGATATTTTTAGACTTGCGTGCAGGTTTTTTTAGAGCCCCGAGGGCTCGGGTGAGTTTCGGATAGGACACAGGATGTTTTGAACTTAAGAAAAATGGCTGGTTTATATTTTCTGGTGCCCAGTAAATTAGTGCTACGCGATCACATATCCTTCTCCGCGATCGCATAATGTCACGACCCCAAATCCTAACAGGTCATGATGGCGCCTATCGTGGAACTAGACTTTCCAACCATCACATAACTACACATTTGTATTAATATAATTTCTCAAAAACAAATAATAACGAGCGACAGAGTATAAAAATTTTCTCTAAGTTTTTAAGCAAACATAATAATATAATCTACTATCTAAACAAATTCCCCAGGACTGGAGTCAACCGATTACGAGCATCTAAGAATAAAACTAACACTGCTAATGTCATAAACCATGTCTCGGAATAAAATACTAATACTAATGAAGGAAGGAAGGGAAATGGAGAAGCTGCGGATGCTGGACAGCTACCTCGAAATCCCAAAAGCTGACGATAACGAACTCGGATGGCTACTGCTCCGAACCAGTACCTGGGTCTACACACAGAGGTGCATGGAGTAATGATGAGTACGCCAACTCAATAGTAATGAAAATAAACCACAATCTGAATAATAAGAAACACACAGCAACAAATACACCAATCCACAAAACCGTAAAACATCAAGTGTCAATAAAGTATACATAAGTTCGAAAACCAATTTCCATAAAAATCCTTAAAACAAGTATAATTTCCAATATTTCTCAGTAAAACTCCCAAAATATCAGTTTGAAAGATGAAACGAATCATAATCAAAAGCTCAGAAAAATATCATTTTTAAACCGCCCCTCGGGCAAAATCATCACTCGTAATCAGTCACTCAACACCTCACCATCACTCAATAACAGTCACTCAGCACCTCACAGTCACTCAACATCAACCACTCGGTCAACCTCACTGTCACTCATGCCTCCCAATAACTCATCACTCAGCACTCGGCACTCGGCACTCGCACTCAGTAGGT
The DNA here is from genome assembly GCA_005239505.1 of Nicotiana paniculata. Taxonomy (NCBI): domain Eukaryota; kingdom Viridiplantae; phylum Streptophyta; class Magnoliopsida; order Solanales; family Solanaceae; genus Nicotiana; species Nicotiana paniculata. Next base: position 5,706 of record ML361889.1, on the reverse strand, counting down.
ACCTGCGCTCACTAGGGGTGTGTATAGACTCCGGAGGGGCTCCTACAGCCCAAGCGCTCTGAACAAGCCAAATCATGGCATCAATCACTCTCAAGCACTCGGCCTCTCTCATATCATAACATCCTCACAGTATTGGCGCCGGCCTCACTCAGTCAGACACTCTCAACATGCCACTCAGGCCGTAAATAAACAAGGTTCTCGACCCAAAATAATATTTCATTTCAATAATTAATATCAACAAGCGTTGAGTGTCAAAATAATTTATCAGGAAAGACTGATTGTAAAATCATAATTTCTAAGTGAGGAATATTAGTAAAATAGCCCCCAAAGGGTTAAAACAGATCGGCACTAGGCCCCAAACATTGCTTACAGCCCAAATATATCAAAACATGATAATACTATAAAATATATACTTTAAAAGCAGTTTCGCAAATCAATAGTTGCCTAAAAAGGAACATTTTTCCAAATTTCCAGTTCGTGCACGCCCCACACTCGTCATCCAGTGTGTGCGTCACTCCAAAATCCGTGAAAGGATGTAAAGTCCGGTGTTTCACACCCTCAGGACAGGATTTAAAGATATTACTTACCTCAAACTAGCCCGAAAAGCTATTCCGCAACACGCTTGCCTCTCGAATAAACTCCTGAGTTCTCCAAATCTATCAAGTTCAGATTTTTCACATCAAATTATGCTAAGGGGATGAATTCCAATTGAAAAATATCAATATTAGCACAAAACCCGAAACTAGCCAAAACCCGACCCCCGGGCCCGCGTCTCGGAACTCGACAAACTTTATACCAAAATGATCCTCATAATATCACGAGTCCGTACATATAAAGAACTCTGAAATCGGAGTCCTTTTGACCCCTCAAATCATTCCTAAAAAGCCTCTTAAACTCAAGCCCTAATTTCACCTTTTTCTACTGATTTTTTCCAATTAAACATTGTTAATTTTGTCCTTAATCACATATAATCGAGTTATTGGGTCAAAAATCCTTACCTCAATGAAGAACAATCATCTTCCCTCTTCAAAATCGCTCCAAAAGCTCAAATCTCGCTCAAAAATGAAAGAAAACTCGGACTGCTCGTTATATATACACTATCCAGAATTTTGGCGGTACTGTTAAAGCGGTACTGTTCATGTGGTACTGTTCACGCGGTACTGTTCATGCTGCTGTGAAAAAAATGTAGCAGCTTTTCTTCTAGTCTAAATTGATCCGTTAACCTTCCGAAATCCACCTGAGGCCCTCGGAATCTCAACCAAATATACCAACACGTCCCAAAATACAATACGAACTTAGGCGAGCCTTTGAAACATCAAAACACCAAAATCACATCGAATTCAAGCCTATGAACTTTGAAATTTCTAAATTTCACCAACGATGCCGAAACTATCCAAAACACCTCCGATTGATCTGAAATGTTGCACACATAACCAAAATGACATTACGAACCTGTTCCAACTGTCGGAATTCCATTCTGACCCCGATAGCCTGTTTTCCACTGCCGACCGAAAATCGTCAAAGACTAACTTTCGTCAATTTAATCCTAATACTACACCGGACATCACAAAAATATATCCGGACACAATCCTAAGTCCCAAATCACCTAACGAAGCTATCTGAGCCATAAAATCCGCATTCCGAAGTCGTTTCAATAAGTCAACTCTCAGTTGACTTTTCCAACTATAAGGCTATTTTTAAAGAATAAATGACTAAATTCTTGCTACAGCCATTCCGATTCCGAGCCTACCAACTCTAACACATCATAAACAGTATAACCAACCTATGACAAGGAAAAAATAGGAATAATAATGAAATTTCTACGGAACGACCGGCCGGGTCGTTACATTCTCCCCCACTTAAACACACGTTCGTCCTCGAACGTGCCTAGAGTTGTTCCAAACACCACCAAAATTGCCGTGTAACCTACCATGCACATATTCGGAGATGATTCCACGTCACCCTGACCCATATAGGTCTGATAGCACCACACAGATGAAATTTCGAAATCCAATCTTGACACATAAACCTTAAAACAACATTGTCACTTCTGAATCAATTTACAAGATCAAAATCCCACAACTATAAACTGAATAAGTCTGGGCATACTGTAACAAGTCATATCCGTAACCAAAGATGAAATACCATGATACATAACATGACTCAAGCACTCGTGGCGATAACTCCTAATCATAATAGTTGCTTATAACAACCCAATACCAGTAAATAACCTCTCATCAAGCAAAGCCTCGTTCTAACACTTTCATATGCTGCCGATGATGAAAGGAACACACAGAATCTAGTAATCATTCGTCTGATCAGCATCAATACCACTATACCATCCAAAGCCATAACTTGTGCAACTCGTGCACTCGATAACAACATCCCAAAAGCTCAATTTATAAAATAAAGAAGACTCACTTGAGAGGACTATCTTGCCATTAACTATTACCATCACAGCATCATGCTAGAAGCCTGGCCCACACCGTAAAATCAGAACACACGAATCTGACACCAAGGTTCATACCTCTACCTAACTCTGCTGCAAAGCGTGATCCCATCCAACCGCTGGACCACATGAAATACTCCAAGCCACCTTGCTCAAAATCAATAACCATGCAAAATTCGACATCAATTACTCAAAGTGCATTGCCATAACCCTGGGGGAAATCGGACGATACCATGCCACCCGAACCAGAAAGAACATAACCAACACGTCTCAATCCTGCAACACCCAATTACTTACCTTACTCAATTCTCGCTATAAAGCTCAGATAGAACCGCACCCTATGTACATACAACCAATGATCACAACTCCTCGAAACACTGAAAGGTAACTCATAGATCACTCTAAAACACGAATAAGCTCAATGATAATCGAATGGTACATCCCTCAACAATAGCAATTTGGGGTCAACAATTCCGACTCAGTGTAGAACACACACCCATACTGGCCTACCAATAATTATATTCTAAATCAACTCTGGTCATCCACAACAGGTAGATAACTCTCCAAAGGTTCATAATGACTGAATCATGACCTATACTAACACCTGACTAGCTTTGCTCGCATCCTCGTAGTTCACAACTACAAAAATAACTTTTTCATGAAAACTCCCATTCTCAAAATCCATGAGGCGCACCAATTACCATAATTCCCATAATTCCTCTGTGTCACCCTGAAACCTTGAATATCAGCAGTCGATCCAACAAGAGAGCGTCGTAACACCAAATGAAGCACCTTTATTCAAACACGTTGCCTTAAACACATTGTCCTTAATGAATGTATACTCTCATCCAGCCACCCAATAGTAGTATCCTTTACCTAATCATTTGAAACTGCCAGTTCTGACCTTCCTTCCAGAACTGAACCGTGACCTCACATATGCCACTCCCCATTATACACAAAATACCGCATATGCCATGCAATCCTATGATAAATATGAGAACTTCATGCTCCCTTCTTATCCCCAAACAACTACGTACCCAACTAGCCAAGAACTTTCCATTTGATCCATCTAGAAGAAAAATCACTATACATCACATAGCCCTCACGCCAGTAGAAATATACATCTCTAACCGTGGTAGAAACCATCAAGAACTCCCGAATCACATTTGTACAACACCAAACCGCCAAGACTAAATCCTTCCAACTCAACCAAGCTACGCATGCCACCAAATTCCAAGAGAATTGCTAAGAAGCACCTGTAACCAATCATTACCTTATAAACACCCAAAGAACTAACCATATCCCTTATCATGTCGATCCGACGTACTACCAAGTTGTCCTATTTATCCAAGTTCCTTCTGACTTACCTTTGAATTGATACTTCTTCTTGCCATAATACCGCAATTCTCAATCCCGACTCGCCGCACGAAACCCAAGCATAAAAAAATATACCGTCTAAGGCTCATAAGCCACTGAATACTCTCTCAAACACCCCCAGAGAACCACATCAAAAATACTTACCCTAAATAGACTTCATGCAAATTTAAAGTCATTACCTTCACTTTCCTGATATTGATGAATATAATCCATGATAATGCAAATACACCACAAGCCTTGACACCTTCCCTGTAAATCTCAATTCTATACCAATTCACACCTTGAAGATCCTCAAGCGCTACATATAATCTTGAGTCTGTCAGAACCATTCTCGAACGTCATTCACTCTACGCAATTTCAATTACACTGACCAACAGAAAGTACGACCTGACCTTGTTAGCAGACCACATACTAGACCTAATTCTACATCGGACATCACAAAAATATATCCGGACACACTCCTAAGTCCCAAATCACCTAACGAATCTATCTGAGCCATAAAATCTGCATTTCAAGATTGTTTACCAATAAGTCAACTCTCAGTTGACTTTTCCAACTATAAGGCTATTTTTAAAAACTACATGACTAAATTCTTGCTACAGCCATTCCGATTCCCAGCCTACCAACTCTAACACATCATAAACAATATAACTAACCTATGACAAGGAAAAACTAGAAATAATAATGAAATTTCTACGGAACGACCGGCTGGGTCGTTACACATAGTGTAGGTCGTGGGGATCTTTTTTTGTTCTATACGATTGCATAGCTACATCCGTGATCGCATAGTGTTTATTTGATGGGGACAACTTTTGTTCTATGCGATGGCATAGCTACATCCGCGATAGCATAGTGTTAATTTATTGGGGACAACTTTTGTTCTATGCGAACGCATAAATTCTTCCGCGATCGCATATTGAAAATTTCAGGGGGTATTTTTTTTATTCTATTGGATCGCATCCCTTCTTCCGTGATCGCATGGAAGGCGTGCCCAGTCATATAAATACACTGTTAAACACAGACAGAACCTATTTTTCAACCATTTTTTGAACTACCAAGCCCTACAGACAATTTTCTTCACCAAGGTTCATCCCCAAAGTATTGGTAATCGATTATAAACTTTGTTCTTTCAATTCCTTACTGTTTTTAATCACTTATAAAGCAAAACTTAAGAATTTTCATGGTAAAAAAAAAAAAGAAGGTTTGGGTAGAATTAGAGAATTTTGTAAAAAATGAATTTTTACCTCGAATTGAGGTCGGATTTCGAAACTAATTATATATTTGGGTTCGTGGGTGAATGGGTGAACGTAATTTGGTCCAAACCCCGAGTTTAGACCAAGCGGGCCCGGGGTCGGGTTTTCACTTTTTTGAGAAAACTTAGGAAAAATTATGATTTTCAGTAAAGTTAGTTCCTTTAGCATCGATTGATGATATTGAGTTAATTATGACTAGATTCGATCAAGTTAGAGCAAGATTCTAAAGGAAAAGCTATAATTGAGCAGTGAGTGGCCTACAAAATTGAAGTAAGTGTTTGGTCTAACTTTGACTTGGGGGAATAGGAATCCCCACTTGTTTCCTGTGTGAAATGCATGTGTGTGGTGTATAGGTGAGGTGACGAGTATCTATGCACCACCAAATTTCCTGTTAAGCATGATCCGTTTTCCGTTCCCAACTTAATTGATTATTGTGTTAATTGTTCTATGTTAATTATTGTTTTTATGACTACTTGGCCTTGGTATGTTGTTGTTAAATATTGTTGTGGTTATTTTGGAAAGAGTATTAGTTGTTTTAGCTGGTTCCCTTGTGGTACAAAATGATTGAGCGGTTTGGCATTGTTTTTACGAGATATATATATATATATATATATATATATATATATA
>ML361887.1:0-23688 GCA_005239505.1 Nicotiana paniculata | reverse complement strand
TTATACTACTGTGGTCATATTGTACCTTGCATGGTACTAGTTCATAATTATCGGGTATTATCGTTCGACCCGCATTTTATTCCAAATTGTCCACTTCCAAAGAAACTCATTTTCTTTAATTCGTGTACCCCTTTATCCTTCATAACACTTATTTGTCTTTTTTTTAAATAATGTAACTATGTTAACGTCAAAATGATCTCATCCCGAGTTCACGTCGGTTAACTGAAGACGAAACTTTTAACGTACGAAAATGCGAGATGTAACAAATTCACACAAGTAATACTACTCAGCGAGACCAATCCAGAATATACCATAAAAGTACTGATAACCAGTTTAAGCAAATAATAGGAGATAACGAGGCTAGGGAACAACTACTACTATTAACATAGGAAAACGATGTCTAACAAATAGCAATTAGACATGAAAGCACAAGTAAAGAATGGAACAGTTTGGCATGTAATGAGACAATATGAGAGGAACGGGAAAGAAACAGGCAAAACAGATTAATTGGCGGCGCATAAGTACTCGTCACCTTACACATACGAAGCTCACGTGAATTTCATGTAGCAAATAAGTCAATAATTCCTAATCCCTCAAGTCAAGGTTAGACACAATATTTACCTCGCTCCACAGGCCACTCAATGCTCAATTACAGCTTTTCCTCTAGAATACACCTCCAAACCACTGGTATTTAGCCAAAATTAACTCAATAACATCAACTCTTGCTAAAGAAACCAATTACCAAGCATAAATTTTGATTTCCCAATCTTTTCTCCAAAAGTTAAAAAAATCGACCCCGGGCCGCTTGGTCAAAACACGAGGTTCAGATCAAAACCCATTCACCCATTCAGCCCCGAGCCCGATTATGCAATTAGTTTTGAAATTCGACCTCAATTTGAGGTGTAAATCCTAATTTCCCAAAAATCCCTAATTCTACCCAAACCCCCAATTTCTATAATTGAAATCCTAGATTTTAGGTTGAAAATTCATGAAATGTGATGGGTCATTGAAAGAAAGTGGGTTAGGATCACTTACCAATGTTTTGGGGAAGAAACTATCTTGGAAAAATCGCCTCTAGGGTTCTAGGATTTGAAAATTTGAGAAATAAACCAAAAATCCCGTCTAAGTCCTATTTCATCAGCTGCAGATGTCACAAATGTGACCTGGGCTTCGCAAATACGAGAAAAGCTTCGCAAATGCGACTCTCACATTTGTGCTGCCTTCAGCAAATGCGAACAAATATTTGCAAATGCGGAAATCGTAGGATCGAAAATGCGACCATTTCTTCGCAGAAGCGAAGAATCCCCTTCCCCAGTTCCCATCGCAAATGTGAGACTATCATCGCAAATGTAATTACTGGCCTTCCGCAAATTCGACCATATTGTCGCAAATGCGAACCTAGGATGACCTAGGCATATTTTGTAAATGTGAATAAATCGTTCGCAAATGCGAACCTGACAGAAGATGGGATGTTCGCAAATGCAAACACTGATCTGGCAATTGCGAGATCAGAGGCCAGTTCCTAGAAAATGCAGACACCAACAAAAATTCTAAGTCTAAATCACTCTGTAGCCTATCTGAAACTCACCCGAGCCCTCGGGGCTCCAAACCAAATACACACACAAGTCTAAAAACCTCATACGAACTTGCTCGCGCAATCAAATCGTCAAAATAACACCTAGAACTACGAATTGAACACCAAAACGAATGAAATTTTCAAAAACACTTTGAAATTCCTATTTTACAATCGGACGTCCGAATCACGTCAAATCAACTCCATTTTTATCAAATTTTACAGGCAAGTCATAAATATGGTATTGGATCTGTACCGGGTTCCGGAACTAAAATACGGACTCGTTATCCAAAAAGCCAAACTTTGGTCAAACACTTCAATTTCATTAAGCTTTCAACTTTCAAATTCCGACATAGTCCGATATCTCGGGCTAGGGACTTCCATTTTCGATTTCGGATATACGCCCAAGTCCCAAATCACGATACGGACCCACCAGGATCGTCAGAGTACGATTCCGGGTCCATTTACAAAAATATTGACCGAAGTCAACTCAAATGAGGTTTTTAGGCAAAATTTCTTATTTTTATCAGTTTTTAACATAAATGCTTTTTGAAAAGACGCCCGGATTGCACATGCAAATTGAGAAAGTCTAAAACATGACTTTTAAAGATTTCGGATCACAAAATTAAGTTTAAATCATAAGATGACATATCGGGTCATCACAATTTGATATTATATTTTCTCTCTATTTTACCAGTGCAATTTTGAGAAATTCATGGCGGGGTCGATATCTGTTATTTATTTCTCCTTCAATTTAGATATGACAATTTTGGAAGTGTTTCTTCTCTACGATTTTGCAAAATTTATCACAATAACTTTTCTGTCTATATTTTATATTGTGTTTTATCTCTGTTTTGTCTGTGCAATTTTGAGAAATTCATGGCGATGTCTTTTCTACTCTTATTCCTGTTAGTGAGATAGTTCTTTGTCTCCATTTTGTCGGTGCAATCTTGAAAAATTCATCGCAGTGCCTTCTTCGTCTTTGTTTTTTATGTTTAGATTTTGCGATTTAGATTACTACTAATTGAAAATTTTGGTTTACGAGGTGGACATAACTTCAGCTCCGTTAAAATTTTGGTTTACGAGGTGAACATAACTTCAGCTCCGTTTATAATTTAGTATGTTAATATGAAATTGACAAGATGAACAAATGTTTTAGTGTTTCGGAATGGCGGCCATTTTCGATATTCATCTGTTAGACAATTTCCCTTTCTCCTCTTCCTCTTCGTGATAATCATCTATTTGAATTTTTATCAGATGCAATTTCATTATATTGAGAATAATTGATGTAATATTTATAGGTGTGTGGTTGAGTTAGTTAATCAGGTTGCTGAGTTAGTTAACTAAGTGATTGAGTTAGTTGTAGTGACATTTTTGTAGTTAGTAGTCATTTTATTTTTCCCTTTAGTCACATATGTATATGTTGTTCAGATATGAGATAATAGAAGGAAGTTTCATTTTCCCCAATTCCTCTCATTTCTAAAACATTCTCTGAAGCTCATTCAGAGCTCATCAATGGAGGTCTATAGATTATTGGCCTCCATCTTCGACATGGTATCAGAGCAGAGTCCTTAACCTCCGATCCAGTTCCAAATCACATTCTATTCTCTTTCTTCACTTCTCTCATCCGATTTGAGATTACAGATCGGAAGTTTTTTTCTTCAGAAAATTTTTAGTCCACAATTTTTTCTGAGATTTGTTGATTCGCACACTCTCAATATTCAATTAATTCAGATTTATGAAATTATCTGCTTCATCCCATGGCTGGAGACACCACTACAATTTTGGATTCAACTAATCCACTATACATGCATCCATCAGAAGGTGCCGGAACGGTTTTGGTATCGGTGACATTTGAAGGCACCAGATATAGATCCTGGAGGAGAGGTGTTCTTAGGGGTCTTACGTGAAGAATAAGATCGGATTTATCACAGGAAAATGTAAGAAACCTAATGTTGGAGAGGCAAACTATGACCAGTGGGCACGATGTGATGATATGGTGACTTCGTGGATTCTAAACTTGCTCTCAAAGGATTTGCCCGACGGTTTACAGTACGTGAGTGACGCAAAAGAGTTGTGGCAGGATCTAGAGGACATGTATGATCAGACAAACGGAGAAAAACTTTATCAGTTACAAAAGGAAATTAACGACCTAAATCAAGGAACCCTAGACATAACTAGATACTACACCAAGATGAAAAAGTTATGGGAGGAGCTTAATACTTTGAACGCACATGCTGAGTGTGGGTGTTAGTGCACATGTGGTGCCAAGGCAAATTTGTACAAGGCAGAACAAGATTGAAGGTTAATTCAATTTCTAATGGGACTTAATGAAGCCTACACAGTAGTTAGGGGAAGCATTCTGATGATGAACCCCTTGCCTAGTATTGCACAAGCTTCTCCATCCTTATCTAGGAGGAAAAACAGAGAGAAATTAGGCCAAACAATCGCCTAGTCATGGAGTCCACCTCTCTGAATGTCAACGGACCAGGAAGCAACAAGTTTAGAACCAATTATAACTCACAGAGGAATACTGCAGGACATAACTCCTATAGACATGCATTTCCTCCTAATAGGTCCAAGTTGTATTGTGATTACTGTAAGAAGCAGGTGCATACCAAGGAAAAATGCTATAGGTTACATGGATTTCCACAAGAGTTCAAGTTTACAAGGGGAAGGAAAACAGGTTTTGCTGCAAATGTACATGGTCAGTGTGAAGAAATGCAAGTATGCAACAATGGAGATGCTGATAGCAGGAATCAAAATCAGAATCTTCAGAACTTGACAAAGGACCATTACAACCAACTGTTGAGTTTGCTAGAGAACTCCAAAGTCAACAATGAAGGAGAAAATCCAAACATGATCACCAATGGAGCTGTTAACTTCGCATGTATTCTTGCTTGCTGTACTTATAGAGAGATAGTTGAAACAACTATGTGTAAATGTTCAAATTCAATTATTGATTTATGGATACTAGATAGTGGAGCTACAAACCACATGATACAAAGAAAATCTTTTCTGACCAACATTAGAACTTTACCTTATCCCTTCCTTGTCACATTGCCTAATGGATACAAGGTGAAAGTGAATGAAATTGGTGATGCTTTACTCAGCCCTAAGCTAACTTTGATTAGGGTCTTGTATGTACCTAGTTTCAAATACAACCTCATTTCAATTCACTCTTTAACAGTTCATCTTGATTTCATGGTTAATTTCAATAAGTACCTTTGTCTAATGCAGGCCCCTTCAATGAAGAGGCCTCTGGAGATTGGTAAGGCAAGAAGTGGGCGGTACTTCCTTTGTTCAAAATGTCATAACTATTCAAACTTGAGTCCACCTACTGTTCAATTCCTAGTCAGTCTCATTATTATGTTTCCGTTTCTGATAAGAATGCTGGTAGTGAAAGGATCATATTCATCCACCTCATTCATTATCAACTATAAATGATCCATCATACTCATTGAACAATGTGAATAGTATCCATTCATGCAATAAAACTAATCTTTTTAGTGGAAATTCTTCTTCTGTTTCTTCTGCATTATCTGGAAATAATGTTGATTATTTGTGGCACAATTGGCTAGGACATGTACCTTTTGTAAAAATGAGGAAAATACCTACTTTACTAGTCAAGTTTGCACCCAAACAACCTTTTGTTTGTTCAATCTGCCCAATGGCTAGGCAGACCAGATTGCCATTCTCTGAAAGAACTACTTCATCCATCAAAATATTTGATTTACTTCATGTAGACTTGTGGGGGCCATATCACACACCAACACATGAAAATTACAAATACTTCCTTACCATGGTTGATGATTTCAGTAGGTCAACCTGGACTCGCCTTCTAAGTTGCAAAAGCAATACTTTTCATGTTATCAAACTTTCTATCCATGATTGAAAATCAGTTTGACACTTCTGTTAAGACCATTAGATCTGATAATGGTCTAGAATTTGTTAACAATGAAACTATTACATACTTTCAAGAAAAGGGCATAATTCATCAGAAAACTTGTCCATACACACCACAACAAAATGGTGTGGTGGAATGAAAACACAAATACTTACTTGAAACAGCAAGAGCCCTCCTTTACCAGTCCAAACTACTAATAAAGTACTGGGGAGAGTGTATCCTGACAGCTACCTATATAATAAATAGACTTCTATCTGTTGTCCTTAACAATAAAATCCCCTATTAACTTCTGTATAATAAAAGGCCCAAGTACTCACAACTTAAGAGTTTTAGGTGTTTATGCTACCCCTGTACACAGAAAAACCACAAAGACAAGTTTGAACCAAGGGTCACACCTCATGTGTTTGTAGTTTATCTCTTTGGTACCAAAGGTTACAAGGTCCTAGACTTAGCCACAAAGAGGATACATGTATCTAGAGATGTAATGTTTCATGAAAATGTCTTTCCTTTTGCAGTCTCTCCTAAACAATCTCGTTTTCCCTCAGTATTGCATTTGTTAAATTCCAGTCCATCATGTTGTCATCCTACATCTAGGGATTCAAATGATTATGTCTTACATGATAAAGAAGCATCAATTCCTGTCACTGATGGACCTGTAACTGAGACTACTACACCTGTTTCTCCACCTACACCTATTCATTCACCCAGTTCACCATTACCTTCATCTAGTTCACTAACACCCAATCAATCCAATAGGCCTGCCTTTCAGCCATTTACACAAGTACAACTCCCTAATCCTCAAATAATTGAACCTAATAGCCTTCAAATAAACCCTCCAAATCCCAGAAGATCAGGTAGAACCCACACTACCCCAGCACACCTCAAGGACTATGTGTATTCCTTGCCAACTCTTCAACACCAAAACACAGAGCCTGATCATCATGCCAGTACCACATCTTTTAATGCAACCTGCAATAATACACATCATGTCTCATTCAATGGCTTACAACTTGAGAGTCAGCAATTAATTAGAAACATTTCACATGATTGTGAGCCATCCTCTTATGAGGAGGCATCTATGAATCCTGCTTGGCAAATGGCAATGACACAGGAATTTGAAGCATTATATGCTAACCATACTTGGGACCTAGTTGAATTACCTGCAGGAAAGAAAGCTGTAGGTTGCAAATGGGTATACAAAATTAAACACAAGGCATATGGAAGTGTAGAAAGGTTCAGAACAAGACTGGTAGTGAAGGGCTACACACAAGAAGCAGGAATTGACTGCACAGAAACTTTCTCACCAGTGGTAAAAATGACCACAGTCAGAACATTAATCAGCATTGCAGTAAAGAGAGGGTGGGATCTCTACTAATTAGACGTCAACAATGCATTTTGCATGGAGATCTACATGAAGAAGTGTACATGGAGGTTCCACAAGGTCTAATGGTACCTATTGGAAATCTAGAATGCAAACCTAGGAAGTCGCTATATGGTCTAAAACAAGCTAGCAGACAATGGTATGATAAATTGACAGAATCCTCACATTCTACGGGTTTCAGACACTCATATAGTGATCACTCACTGTTCTATAATAAACTGGGGAACTCAGCAGTCTTTGTGGCTGTTTATGTAGATGATATAATTTTAACTGGTACCAACTTGGAGGAAATCACATAATTGAAGACCTTCCTACATAATCAATTCAGGATAAAGGATCTTGGAAAGTTAAACTATTTTTTGGGTCTGGAGATGTTGTACAAGAGTGATGGAGTACTGATTTGTCAGAGAAAATTCACTATGGACTTACTAAAGGAGTATGATTGCTTGACATACTCCCCTGTTAGTTCTCCACTTGATTCTACTATCAAACTGAGCAAAGATGAAGGAACTTTGCTGCCTGCCCCAGGATACTACAGGAGATTAGTTGGGAAGCTAAATTTCTTAACAAATACAAGGTTGGACATAGCTTATATTGTCCAGCATTTGAGCCAATTTATGCAAACACCAAGGGAACCTCACCTAAAGGGAGTTGTTCATGTCCTTAGATACCTGAAGAAATATCCTACTTTGGGAATCTTCATGTCCAATGACCCCAACTATAATGTGAGTGCATATTGTGACTCGGAAATCGAAGAAACAAACTATTGTTTCACTATCCTCCGCTGAGGCAGAATATAGGTCAATAAGAAAAGTTGTGGGTGAACTGTATGGATAAAGAGATTACTGGAAGAGTTAACAATCAGGTGTACTGATCCTATAATTGTATTTTGTGACAGTCAAGTTGCTGTTCATATTGCAAGAAATCCTGTGTTCCATGAGAGGATAAAGCATATTAAAGTGAATTGTCATTTTGTCCGGGACAAGATACAAGATGGGCTGGTTGAACTACACCATATTTCCACCTCTGCTCAATTAGTTGACATCCTAACTAAGGCTCTTACAGGGGTGAAGTATTCTGATCTTCTAAGCAAGTTGGCAGTGACTCCCTCACCTCCAACTTGAGGTGGGGGGGGGGGGTATTGAGAATAATTGATGTAATATTTATAGGTGTGTGGTTGAGTTAGTTAATCAGGTTGCTGAGTTAGTTAACTAAGTGATTGAGTTAGTAGTAGTGGTATTTTTATAGTTAGTAGGCATTTCATTTTTGCTTTTAGTCGCATATGTATATATTGTTCAGATATGAGATAATAGAAGGAAGTTTCATTTTCCCTAATTCCTCTCGTTTCTAGAACATTCTCTAAAGCTCATTCTGAGCTCATCAATGGAGGTCTATAGATTATTGACCTCCATCTTCGACACATTATTTCGAATGTTTCTGCATGAACTTAACTATTTTATTGACTATTTTATTCTTGATGTCGGTTTTGGAATGTTATGTGTAATGTTAACTGATCATTTTATTTCAATCTACATCGATTTTCTCCTCTTCATGAGTTCATTATCATTCTTTAGTATTGTGTATTCAAAAGAGCATTCTGAAATATTTTAACCGATTCTTGTATGGAAGATGTCGTATATTTGTGATAATTGCTATCAGGAAAGAAATAGGTGTTCATGTGTTAATTGTGCCTTCCAGACCTTAACTCCATGAGACTACTATGCTATCACGAACCACTACTGTCGACTTAATTTCCCTCATATATTTGATGACTTCACAGCCCAACAGTAAAATATCACTAGAGAAGGCTTAGTAACGGAGGCTGTATTACTTTGTTTAATAAGTCACATATAAAATCAATTATTATTTTAAACTGCCAAGTAATCTACTCTGAGAATGCTACTTAGCTTAATGTGGAAGCTTTTCTTTTTATCTCCTTTTAATAATATTATATATTATATTATATGTAGAAAAAATTTTATTATCATATTACTTTGTTTAATAAGTTACATGTAACATCAATTGTTTTTTAATTTGCTTATTGGCCTACTGTGAGAATGTCACTTGGCATAATGTGGAGATTTTTTGCCGCATGTAAAATTAGTTATTCTTTTTAAATTGTCAGTTGGCCTATTATAAAAATGTCACTTGGTTTAATGTAGAGGCCTTTTACTCTTCTTTTAATAATATATAAAATATTGATAGATATACATTTTAAAACTCTCTCTTTTTAATAATATGTAGATATAGATTTTTAAATAATAATCTAAAATCATTTTTTTAAATTTAGAGAGTTAAAAACGTGCATTTTAATAAGCCAAATGTAAATCAGTAATTTTTAAAAATAAAAAAACTGAAATTTCTAGTTCATATTTGTAGGAGTATTGTCCTAAATTGCCAAGTGGCGTATTGTGAGGCTGCTACTTGGCTTAATATGGAAACTTTTTCCTCTCTTTTTAATAAATATATAGATATATAGATAATATAGTTCTGTCCATATTGGATCGGGGTGAAGCTTGGGCTACTCCTCTAGTAGTATTTAATATACTTCTCAATATATATAATGTATTTGAGCAAAATTAACTAGATTCTGCTAAATTCGTACCATATACTGCACATCCGCCTCTGATCATGTTGTACATAAATATTTATGTTTGTATTGATATTTTTGAATGTATTTAGGTCGGATATCTACAATCATGATTCGCAAAAAATTACCTCTTAATTTTTTTTCTTCTTAATTCAGGTCTAGCAATCTATAATCAATATTCATTGAAAATCACTTCTGAATAATCTGCTAATGAACCAATTAAAAGTTGGATGGTGACAAATCTATATGTCCGTATATATTTATATAATAATTGTAATCTCAGGAGAGGTGACATAGTACCTTTTTTAAACCAGCAAAACAAATATTTTGTTTACTATATTAAGTGTTTGATTGTCTGTTAAGGATGCTAAAATATTCTTGTATTATCTTATATCAATTTTTCTATGCAAATGCTAGCCACAAACTTTTTCTTTTTCCTTTTCTTAAGATTTGTTGAACACCAAATTGCATTAATAATATTTTGATCATTTTGTAAAAGTTGAAGTGCCTGTGTTCAAATTTATGTAATACATTGTGTGAGTGTGCGTGGACTAAGCTACCTGTATTATGCAGAATATCTGGATCTTGCTTTCTTTGTTTTTCAGCATTTTACATGGTTGTGGGTAAGGGTGGTAAAATGGTTAAAAGAAAACGGTTAACCACCCATATTATCCACTAAAAATATGGGTTTAGCGAGGCGAGTATATATGCTCTTTTAGTGGAAGCAATTATCAAATAAGGGCAATAGCAGATGATATTTAATGAACGCTTTATGTTTCACTTAAAACCTTCCGCGATCCATAACCATTTTAATTTTGGGATTTCTGGTGTTTGTATAATATTTGCAGCGTAGTTGGAATATATCTATGCATTGTGGTCAGGTTCTTGGTCATGGACAAAATATTAGAGAATCAAAGAGAAGGCATAACATGCGATTGTCTGTGACAAAAGAATTGTGTGCTCTCACATCTACATTAAGGTATTTAACAAATGATTATTTTGGAACAATCTTCCTTTTGTATGGTTGTGGTTGTTGAAGGATTCGTGTGAACAAGGAGTTGAAGTGCAACATGTTACATGTTACTTGTTCTACCTATAGAAACCATTGTAGAAGAGAAAACAAACATGTTGTAATCTTTCGCATGTCGAAGAAGACACTTCTGTTTCTCATAAATCCTTCAGCTATCCACAACCATATCAGTTTGTGAGATTTTAATGTTCTTACATATCCTGTGAGCTATTTTTTATGCCTATAGCTTAGTTTGAGCCTGTCTTTTCATATAAATTATAGTACATAATTTTATATTTTTTCCACCTTGTTTTTCAACTAAAAGCTTTTCCCACCTTATACTTGATTTATTTCTTTTTTCTGTTTTTGCAAGTGACCCAACTACTAAAACAACTGAAGATGGTGGTTCTCATATCTTTTTGCAATTTTCTCTCCAATTTCTTGTGCTGCAGTTCCCGATGCTAGTCTTTATAAAAGGCGCTATATTCATTGAGAAGAGACATTTATTAGCCTATTTGCCAATATAACTGTACAGTCTTTTTTTATTTTGAAATGATCTGTTGTGGCCATAATCTGCATCAGTGTTCTGAACGATAATCAACTATTCTTGTGATGGTGATTTCTTGCATATAAACCAAGACTATATTATCAATACTTGGAGATTCTGGATCGGATGCCCATTTTAGCCGAGTCTCCCGGAAACAACCTCTCTATCTTTTTCGGGATAGGGGTAAAATCTCTATTCTCCCCAGACCCCACTAGTAAAATTTTACCGGGTATGTTGTTTTTGTTGTTGTTGTTTGACTATTTCTGCAGATTGTTTGGAGTGAGATGGGATGGGTGAGATGCTCAAATCACTAAAAAATCCTTTTCTGCTGCTGTGGAGGGATGCATCTTAAGAAAAGAATTGAAGGGGATTTGGAGCAGTATGGGGATTTGAAGGAGATTTTCCAATGAAGATCTAATGTTTTTGTAAATTCTTTAAAAGTTTTAAGTGTTACCAGTATGAGTGGTGTAATTGCATTTTGATATATGGCAGTATGACACTCTGCTTTCTATTTTGGGTCATTTAATTAACTTAATTAGAAAGAACTTGGGACTTCAAATTAGTAGAAATGGCGTGGGGTAGTCATTATTTAAGGTGATATTTATTTTTTATTCAGCAATTCTAATGTTGAGCAAAAATAACTACTACTTTATTAAAATTAATATGAGGAGACATTTTTACCCTTTCTTCGATTACATTTTTACTCTATCAAATTTTGGTATACCAGTAATGGAGATAACGTCTAGCCATTGTTTAATTTCTTTCCTCCATACTCACCAGTTATGCATATTGGAATAGTGCTCCAGACGTGGTCTACTGTTTTTAATTTTGCCATTACACTCGTTTAGAGAGAAAGATGTTAAATTTCTATTTGAGTTTCAAATTAAAAAGTCGGGTGCTTGGTTTAATGTAACAGAAAGATGTTATTGGGTTAAACAAAATACATAGCAGAAGACATAAAAGAGTCATGGTTTTGGTAGGTACTTTGAGAAACTCTTGAATAAGCACTATGATTGTTCAAAGATTAACGTGCTAGTTTTGTTACTAACTAAAATTAAGGATAATAGGTCCTTAATATTGAATTCCAAGTTCAAAAGTTAAGGACACTTGGTCTTAACTTTGAGTTACAAGTTAAAAAGTTAAGGACACTTGGTCCTGAACTTCAAGTTTCAAACACTTGGGCCTGAACTTAGATTAACAATTTCAAAAGTTAAGGACATGCAGTTTTTAACTTACAGTTACAAGATAAAAAGTTAAGGACAATAGGTCCTTAACTTTGACTTACAAGTTCAAAAGTTAAGGACATGTAGTCCTAAAATCCTGAAGTTAAGTTCAAAAGTTAAGGACATGTAGTCCTGAAGTTATATTCAAAAGTTAAGGATATGTAGTCCTGAAGTACTAAACTTAGAGTTCCAAGTTCAAAAGTTAAGGACATGTACTCCTGAACTTAGAGTTCCAGGTTCAAAAGTTAAGGACACGTAAGTTAAGTTCAAAAGTTAAGGACATGAACAGAAGGGTATTTTCGTCCCGTCAGTTAAAGTTTATTAAAGCAGTGGCTAAAAACTAAAAATATTTTAAATCTTCCCCCTTCAAATTACTTTTTTGGGTTTTATGTTTTAAATCAATTTAAGTGGGTCCATGAATCCAGGTCCAGGAACGTCTCTCGCATAAATAAAACTTCTCTAATAGTTGTGCACATGGTTTATAACCAATTCAATGAGAGCTTTCTTTTGTCCTCTCTCATTTCACACTCACAACCTCCATTATTCAATTCCTGATGTCACACCATTTTAGGGATATCTCTCTCTCTCTCTCTTGTTTTAAGATAGGAATTCTCTAATTGAAACGCAAACACAAATTAAAAATAGGAAAAGCATGCATCAAACTTGTCCGAAATAAAAACTAATTGATATCATTGGCCTTCTTATTCCTTACTTTGTATAATTTGCATACTGGAAAGTTTTCAGTGAAGGGATACAATATCAATCATTTGAAGTTGGTCTCTCTTTATTCATTACCACTCATTTTGAAAATATCAACACTGCTAGCTCCTTTGGTAGTCTGATGGGTACTTTCGGATAGGAACAATTTGTTGTAGACCTCTGTTAAAGCCACATTTGTGGTACTAAAACCACCATCAAGAACGAGATTCAAACCACTAACATATTTGGAATCATCACTTGCCAAATATAGCACTCCTTTTGCGACCTCCTCTTCATCTAATAATGCTCCTTTCAAATTTCCTGATTCTGCAAACCATTTGTCAGCCATTTCTCTCTCAGATATTCCAAGCGCATTCAGTGCAAGTGGTGTGCTAATGTAATGTGGAGAAACACAGTTAACTTTTATTCCGTACTTTCCTAATTCGACTCCAATGTTCTTGGATAGCCCCAAAACTGCAGCTTTTGATGCAGAATATGTGTGCGGGACAAGACCAGAGACCACTGTCGCAGCACTTGCTGTGAATATAATGGAACCTTTCTTGAATGGAATCATTACTCTAGCAGCATGCTTAGCGCAAAAGAAGGCGCCAACAATGTTTACATCGAAAACGGTCTTAATTATGTCGTAATCGACATCTAAGATGCTGGATTTTAGCTTACCTGCTATACCAGCGTTACTGAACATTATGTCGAGCTTACCAAATTTGGCAATTGTTGCATCTACAACATTTTGAACGTCCGATTCAATCGCGACATTGCAGTGGACAAAGGCTGCATTTTCTGTGCCAATCTCTTGAACAACGCTAGTTCCGAGGTTGTCCTGAATGTCTGCAATTGTAACCTTTGCACCATGTTGGACAAAAAGTCTAGCTGTGGCTGCTCCTATGCCGCTAGCTCCACCAGTTATTAGAGCTACTTTACCTTCTAGCCTGTCAAATTAATACGAGTAGAAAATAGTTAGCACCATTTTATTTGTAAGGAGAAGAAGAAAGAGGATTGTTAGAAAAGTAAATTAAATGAAAACCTTTTGGCTATTGGTGATGGAAGAGAATAGCTGGCCATTTTCGTCAAGCTTTTGAGAGCTCTATCTTCTACATATACAAAAAGGCTTTAATTAGAGGCTTTATTTATAAGAAAGTTTAGACATTGGATAGAGTAGGGTAGGTAAATGCAAGGGAAAAAAAGAGACTTTAAGGGCGGATTTGGTACGAAGGAAAATATCTTTTGGATATACTCACCTATATACTCATCTACCCACCCTATATACTCACCTACCCACCCTACTGTATTAGTAAAAAAAAATTTCACACGTAAGTCAGCTTTTGACAACTCAGCCAGTCACGTGGACACAGGAAAACGCGACAGTTGGATGTGATTCTTTAAAGAGGTACGGTACAAAGAGGCACGGTTCAGTAAACTCACGAACTTATCAGCCACGAGAAACTCAACTTGATCAAAACGGGAGAGAGGCACGGTCAGAATGAATCTAGACAAAGCTACAAGCAGATTCAAGGACCCACAATTGATTACTCGAACGTTGTGTAACCGAACCCCAATTACCATTATCCTTTGTAACGCCTCATTAATGTCATAATTAGTCATTAATGAGTAACCATAGCAAGAGTCGTACGTTATAAGAATCTCCTATATAAGGGAGGGGAATACAACTTGTAAAGGCATCTGATTCTCGAATACAATCAACTTCGATTTTTTATATTTTTGCAATATTGTCTATTATTCATTTTTCTCCATTACTTTGATTNCCCCCAATAACACCATCACCATGGAAAATCCTCAATCTGGGTTGGCAAACTCAGGAAGAGGATATACTCCTAATGAATCTCTCGAAACGGGACCAGGTATATCTAATAACTTAGAAATACAAAATTTACTGCTAACCATGCAGAAACATATGAAGGAGCAGAACGATCGCATCGAACAAATTCCCGGAGTACCACCTATCATCAAAGGCATCGATGTTGATAGATATTCTCAACAACCTTGGAAGCCAAGTGCGACACCATTGCCTATACCCAAGAAGTTTAAAATGCCTGACGTTCCCAAATATGATGGAACAACTGACCCACGCGACCATGTGACTGCTTTCACTACTGGGGTAAAAGGCAACGACTTAACGAAACAAGAGATTGAATCAGTCATTGTCAAAAAATTTGGGGAAACACTTACCAAACGGGCCCTAACCTGGTATTCTCTTCTCCCTGAAAATTCTATTGACTCTTTTACTGAGCTTGTAAATTCGTTTATAAAAGAACACTTTGGTGCACAAAAGTTGAGAAGAGAATGGAAGACATATTCAAAATAAAACAAGGAGACACGAAACTACTCCTTGAGTTTGTAGACAGGTTTCAACGAGAAAGAATGCAGTTACCCAGGGTGCCTGATAATTGGGCAGCCATGACATTTGCAAGCAACCTGAACGATAAAAGATCAGTAGCCACGAGACGACTTAAGGAGAGTCTAAGAGAATTCCCCGCCACAACATGGAATGATGTATATAATAGGTACAATACTAAACTCAGAATAGAAGAAAATATCATTGCTCGTTCGAGAGATGAAGATCATTCCAGATCCAGATGTCCTGAATCAAATAGAAGATTAGGTAAAAACAGGTACGATTCTTACTTAGGACCCTCGGGGCGCGATATCTGCCCCAGGTTGGAAAACACTAGGTCGGACTATAGATCACAAGGAAGAGACGTAGTCTCATCCTCGTCTAGATCCAGAAAAGATCGAGATTAACGACCTAGAGGTAGTATTCAAATTGGGGATCATACCTTTAATGTAAGTACTACTGAACTTGTCTCAATATTGAGGAACATGGGAGACAAGGTTAAGTGGCCCAAAGATATGCGGTCAAATCCAAGTAGAAGAAACCCAGATCACTGGTGTGAATTTCACAACGATCATGGGCACAAAACTGCAGATTGCAAATTTTTACAAGGTGAAGGAGAAAATTTGTTAAAACAGGGCTATTTAACAGAATTGTTTAGTGATAAAGGTAAACATGCCTATATGAGGAACATGCAGGGCCCCCAAAGCCTCCTTCTCCAAAACGAACCGTTAACGTGATACACGGGGGTGAAGAAGTAAACGGAGTGATTTTCAAAACAACCACAACGTTCAAAATTACACATGGGAAACGGGCTCGTGAAGAAGACGATATAACCTTTGATGATGCAGATATCAGCGGATTAATGCTTCCGCACAACTATGCTCTGGTAATATCTTTACTTATTCATGACACTAACGTAAAAGGAGTATTGATTGATCCAGGCAGTTCAGTCAATATCATTTTGCTAAGAGTCGTGGAAGAAATGCTACTGAAGAATCAAGTAATCCCAAAAGCACGAGCCATATCAGGGTTTGATAACTCTACGGTTATAACAAAAGGAGAAATTGAGCTTAGCACTTATGTTGAGGGGGTGATCAAAAGTGCCAGGTTCCAAGTCATTGATACTGACATGGATTATAATGTGATCATTGGAAGCCATGGATCCACGACATGAAAGCGATACCCTCCACGTTGCATCAGGTAATTAAATTACCCTCTGAATGGGGATTCAACAAATCAAAGGAGATCAGCAGACCGCAAGAAATATAAACTCTGTGGTACACTACAACAAGAAAATAGAGGTGGAAGAATTACGAGATAAGGGAATCTCCCAAGCAGGTAACACAGCCCAAACAAGCATGGAAGAAATTACTACCCAAATAGGTATGGAAGGTATTATTGCTGAAACAGGTACGAAAGAAAATACTTACGAGAAGGAAAATCAAGTTACCAGGGAAGGTATACTATACCACACAGATACAGATTCCAGACCGAACGTCATTCGTGAACCGGAGGAAAATGAGCACATCAAAACCACTACGGAGGAGCTTATAGCTATTCCATTATCTGAACAAAAGCCTAAGCAAAAAGTGTATATAGGCACGAGGCTAGGCCCCGCTCGAAGAGGTAAGTTAATTTATTATTTAAAGGCTAACGTAGACTACTTTGTGTGGTCCCACTCAGATATGACAGGTATCCCACCAGAAGTGATGACTAATAAACTAAATGAATATCTATCCTTCGTACTTGTTAAGCAGAAGAAAAGAAAGCAAGGACCATTCAAGAACCAAGTGATCGACGAAGAGGTACAAAAACTCTTGAAGATTGGTTCGATATGAGAGGTAACGTACCCTAACTGGCTAGCAAACACCGTGGTAGTACCTAAATAGAATGGCAAGTGGAGAGTATGCGTAGATTATACTGACTTGAATAAAGCATGCCCCAAAGATTCATTCTCATTGCCACATATAGATCAGATGATTGATGCCACAACAGGTCATGAAATATTGATCTTCTTAGATGCATATTCTGGTTATAATAAGATTAAAATGAATCCCTCAGATGAGGAAAAAACTTCCTTCATTACAAACAGGGGATTTACTGTTATAAAGTTATGCCTTTTGGTTTAAAAAACGTTGGAGCCACCTATCAAAGGTTAGTGACTAAAATGTTCCATGAACATCTTGGAAAGACGATGGAAGTCTATATTGATGATGTGTTGGTAAAATCAACACAAGCACAAGACCATTTCCAACATCTCTCTACTTCTTTTGATATTTTACGCAGGTATAATATGGAGTTAAATCCAGAGAAATGCGTTTTTGGAGTGCAATCAGGTAAATTTTTGGGTTTCCTTGTGTCAAACAGAGGAATAGAGGTAAATCCCGCTCAAATTAAAGCTATAGAGGAAATACCTAATATTTTAACAAATAAAAAGGAAGTTCAAAGATAGAAGGGGAGAATAACAGCTTTGGGTAGGTTTATTTCTAAATCTTCCCAAAAAAGTTTTAAATTCTTCTCAGTTCTCAAAAAGCAGAATCGGTTCGAATGGACTGAAGAATGTCAGCAAGCCCTCAAGAACCTAAAGATTTATCTATCGAAACCACCACTTCTTTCAAAGCCAAAAGAAGGGGAAAGATTGTACATCTACCTAGCTGTCTCAGAAATTAATGTAAGTGCAGTATTGGTAAGAGAAGAAAAAGGTAAACAATCACCTGTCTATTATGTAAGTAAAATATTGAGACTAGATATCCACATCTGGAAAAGTTAGCCTTAGCTTTAATAATGGCATCTAGAAAATTACGACCCTATTTTCAATGCCACCCAATCACCGTTGTGACCTCATATCCTTTAAGAAATATTCTGCATAAACAGGAATTGTCAAGAAGATTAGCCAAGTGGGCCATAGAATTAAGTGAGCATGAAATAATCTATCAACCTAGGACTGCAATTAAGTCTCAAATACTAGCTGATTTTGTTTCTGACTTTAGTAATAACATTGTATCTGAAGTAGAAAAAGAGTTGAAACTCTTTAGCGGTGTTAATCCAGGCCTATGGACCTTGTTCACCGATGGTTCTTCAAATATAAAAGGCTCCGGCTAAGGCATAGTCTTGATATCACCCACGGGTGAAAAGACATGGCAAGCTATCAAATGTTATCCTATCACTAACAATGAAGCATAGTACTAAGCTGTTATTTTAGGGTTTGAACTCGCACGGGAGCTCTCAATCGAGCAAATTATGGTCAACAACGAATCCCAACTGGTAGTAAATCAGATACAGGGGACTTACATCGCTCGAGAGACTAGAATGCAACAGTATCTGGAAAAAGAACGAGAGCTCGTGAGACAATTCAAAACATGTAAGGTAATGCAAATACCTAGAGAAGAAAATGCAGAAGCAGATGCACTAGCTAACCTCGTAGCAGTCACGGAAGTAATAAGCAAAGACAATACAATTGTCATTCAACTATTTCATCCAATAATAGACCAGGACAGGAATGAGGTAACTTTTAACAACCTAACCTGGGACTGGAGAAACGAAATTCTTAATTTTTTGCAGTATGGCACCGTACCTGAAGATAGGAAAACAACTCAAGCACTTCGCCGCAAAGCTGCGGTACTGCCTTATTCGCAACTCACTTTATCGCAAGATGTTCGAAGGAACCCTAGCTAATGCCTCGGACCTAACCAAACGGAATTTGTGATGAAAGAAGTCCATGAAGGACACTGTGGAAATCACTCAGGGGCGAGATCCTTAGTGAAAACACTAATCAGAACTGGATACTATTGGCCTAAGATGGAAGAAGAAGCCGAGAATTATGTATCCAAATGTGACAGATGCCAAAGGTTTGCCAATAACATGCATCGACCAGCAGAATTATTAGATCCAATAATATCCCCATGGACTTTCATGAAATGGGGTATGGACATAGTGGGACCTCTTCCCACAACTAAAGGACAGATACAGTTTTTACTTGTGCTAACCGACTATTTTACAAAATGGGTAGAGGCAGAAGCGTTCAAACAAGTACGAGAAAAGGAAGTTAAAATCTTTTTATGGAGAAACATAATATACCACTTTGGAATACCAAAGTAAATTGTGTGTGATAATGGCCCACAATTCATAGGCTCGCAAATCACAGAATTCTTCGAAAGTTGGCAAATCAAGCGGATCACTTCAACGCCGTACCACCCCGTGGATAATGGTAATGCTGAGTCAACGAATAAGGTCATCATAAACAATCTAAAGAAGCGGCTGGATAAATCCAAAGGAAACTGGCCTGATGAGTTACCAACGGTACTATGGGCATATAGAACAACTTCAAAGATAGCCAGGGAGAAACTCCGTTCGCACTTGTTTATGGATCAGAAGCCTTAATACCTGTGGAGATTGGAGAACCAAGCATAAGGTTCTCAACAGCCATGGAAGGTGAAAACGACGACGAATTATGGACCAAGCTGGACCTGCTCGAACCACGGAGAGAAGCAGCATTGATACGGATGGCAGCTCAAAAACAAATCATAGAGCGTTATTACAACCGTAAAGCTCATCTTAGGTACTTTAAGATTGGGGACTTCGTCCTCAAAAAATTATTTCAATCAACGAAAGAAGTAGATGCAGGAAAGCTAAATCCAAACTGGGAAGGACCTTACAAAATCCGAGGCATAGCTGGGAAAGGCGCCTATGAGTTGGAAGCTATGGACGACAGAGTTATACCAACAAGCTGGAACTCCATCCATCTAAAGAAGTATTACTTCTAAATAAAAGAATACCCCCTGTCAGGTATCACACGTCCGATTTTATTTTGAACATTTAAAAAATTTTCTATTTTTAGATGATAGGCACAAAGCTAACCCATCATCAGATGATGATATTAGACCTGCAAAGATGCGGGGAAATAACACAATTCCCGGTCTAGGGTTACACTTTCTGATGGACGTTTCAAAAGGGTTAAGCAGTCATCATCTAAAAAACTATATACCTTCGAGTCCGGAATGTTTTTTCTTTTCAGGAAAATGACCACAAGGAAGGAATAATCAAGTGCTCGAGATTTCATTCTTCAAGATCAAACACTTGGGGGACTATACAGTATGGAAGGCTAAGACAAAGAAAAGAAGACTATTAGAAAGTCAAAAGCTCGAGCATGAAGACCCATCTACCCAACGAGACAAGTGACACGAGCAAAATCGAAAGAAATCGAAAGAGCCATCCAAATACAAAGCCTAATGCAAAAAGCATAAACCTTTGAATATATTCAGGTTGAAAGGCAAAATATTAGTCATGAGAAATAAGTGTACATCTTTATACTTATTCAAAGTTGTTGTAACAAAAACAGTTAGGGGTAAAAGATCATCATCAATGTACTCATTCAAAAAAAGCTGTTCTCAAATAAAACAGTTATGGATGAAAAAATCTAAATCATTGTATTTTTTCAAGAAACCGTTATCAAATAAAAACAGTTATGAATAAGAAAACATTTCCCTCACACTTATTAGAAAACTGTTTCCAAAACAGTTGCGGGTAAAAACCCCAATCTTTACAAAAATTGTTACTAAAATAAAATAGTTGTTTCCTTGTATTAATATCGAAAAACTGTTACCTATAAAAANTGCCTATTACAAAAAGACACACATTTGATATGACACCGTGCCTATTACAAAAAAGGTACGAGTAGTCTAAAGCATTCCCCATGCAAAACTCGAAGGTAAAAATAAAACCTCAAAAAATGAAGCATGCAAAAGACTTAAAGAGTAAAACAGAAACTCAACAAAAGTCAAACTAACACTTATATATTAAAACGGCTAAAACTAAGTATTGACTTATACTTAGCCGTATAAATTTTTTATACACATTGTGGTGCCCCTAAGTTGTCATTTGGGGACTTTATGGAAATTCAAATTTACCCCCGGTGGGACAGGGGGTACCCACCAATTGCTACAAAGAAAAAGAAAAAAAAAGGGATAAACCAACTAAATCTTTTCAAGAGAGGGGGTGACTTCAGTGATAGAAGGAGCGGGAGCAACTGGGATGAAGAGGCATGAACGACTGGAATCTCACCATCAGGTGAAGAGAGGTTATGACCTTGTTGAGCCTTCTCCATGGCTTCCTTAGTTTTGGATATTTCAACACTAAGGTCAAAACTCTCTTGACTCACTTCCATCAATGTGTCAAGGAGAGAATTCATATACGCCCAGCTCACATCGACAACAACCACCTCTTCCAAATCTTCATAATCCTTTGCCCACATTTGAAGCTCAGCTCTCAATCCGTCCTTCTCCGCCTCCGCAGCTTCATGGGCGGACCTTAATGGAACAATAGACTCCTCTAAAGTTTGAGCTTTGTCTAAAGCTCTACGAAGGTCTTGAGTACGAGTGAGTGATTGCACAAGCTAGCCTGAGTATTCCTCCTTCTGCCCCAACAAGTTCTTCAAGTCTCTGATCTCCTCTGAGGCACGGGACAACTGCACCACGAATGAAGACTCCAGAACACTCTTATCTTTATTAGCCTGACTGCAATATTCCCTCTCCACTGCCAGTTCTGCTGCCATGAGTCTCATCTGTCGCTTCAAGGTACTCCTTTCCTCTTCTAAAGCATCCATGTCAATCCTTAGGCTATCATACTGTGCTCTCCAATTATCAACATCGGCCTGCAACTCTCTTGTCTCTTGGTCCGTGTTTGAAATCCTCTTCATAAGCTCCATGCCTATAAGGTTAATCTACAAGAAATAAACCAGTCAGATATGGTAAATTTCATATACGAGAGTGAAAGAGGATAACTCACATAGTACCTTCAAAGAAGTATGCACGACCTCATTGGCCCATGTAAGAGCACCGTGGCTGGCTAGCTTTGCTTTATCAGAGGGACCTATCAAAGGCTTGAGCCACACTTTGGGCTCACCCGTTTTCTTGAAAAGATTCCCCTCAACTGGAACCTCTAT
Organism: Nicotiana paniculata; assembly: GCA_005239505.1. Classification (NCBI taxonomy): domain Eukaryota; kingdom Viridiplantae; phylum Streptophyta; class Magnoliopsida; order Solanales; family Solanaceae; genus Nicotiana; species Nicotiana paniculata. The sequence continues at coordinate 1,445 of ML361887.1, read as the reverse complement.
TACCACCTGCCGCATCTCTCTGCTGGAAGACCCTACTTCCCTAACGGAAGACATGGAAGCAGGTAGAGATGGAACAACAACAGGCACGGAAGGTTGAGGAGCTGGAGAAGACACATGCAAAGCAGCAGGCACAGAGAGTTGAGGAGTTGAAGAAGTCACGGTCAAAGCAACAACAAAAGTTGAAATAGCCAAAGGAACAGACGAAACAACTTCTCTCAAAGAAGCAGGAAAGACATCAACCAAAGGCACGTCGTCAGGAGCAAGATCAACACCCTCATGAATAGGGGAATGTGAAACATCATCAAGGACATGGGGCTCAATCACAGACACGGAAGGCAAGGTTAAGGCTGTAAGCTCATAATCTAAAACCATTCGGCTTCTCCGTGGCCTGTGCACTAAAGCACCCTCTTCTTCTTCTTCTTCTTCTTCTTCTTCTACGGAACGAGACTCACTAATATTCCTCTTCGAGGAAGATGAACCAACAATAATTTCCTGGGCCTGAGCCAAGGACATCTTCGGGATAGATGAAGCAGACACCCTACGAGCAGAGAACCCTATTATAAAGGGAAAAAGTTAAATGACAAAAAAAGAGACTCGAGTAAAGAAAGAAGCAAGAACAAGAGCTTCACTTACCGTGGTTCTTTACTTGCCAACCATACCTCCCACCGAGGTGCTTCCAAGATCTTTCTTCTGAAGGAGCAACATACAATAATTTTTCTACCCAATCACGAATACCGGAGACATTCTCAATAGTATTCATGGTTGCTGAGAGAAGAAAAAGTAGACGCGGTGTTAATAAAACATCTCAAGTCACNCATCTCCAAGGGTTACCAGCACTCTTTTGCTTCTAGCAGTTAGAGTAAAAACCCCTTCACGAAATAAGGTAGGAGAGAAGAGGTGAATAAGATGGTTGAAGGTAAAAGGAACCGAGGCTAAATAAGCCAAACTCCTAAGACATGCGACAACTCGCCACACAAGCAGGCCAACTTGTCCTAAGCAAATATTGAAAAAACGACAAAATTCAATTATAACTGGATCAATGGGGGGTCTAAACCCTAAAATGAAAGGATACGTATAAAAAAAAGAATATCCCGTATTATAAGACGTTATTATTTGATTACTATTCAAAATATAGACAGGAAAGTCAGACCTCGAAAAGCACTCCCTACGAACAAGGGAAATATGACCCTCAGTTATAAGGGTTGGATATCTTTCGACACTCTCAAGAGAAGAAGATTGATCTACAAGAACTTGACTATCCCTAGCAAAAACAAACTCAGCAGGAACAATTTCATCGACTCCAGGTTCACGAAGGCGTTTGCCTCTACCTCTAGACAAATACTGAGAAACCCTAAAACTCATAGAAACTGGAGATCTAGTGAAATGAGGAGGAACTATCTGAGAAGAAGAGGAGCCCCTCGAAGGAGTGGATCCTAGACTTCTAA